>JAODVM010101648.1:0-16302 GCA_025400095.1 Phenganax marumi | reverse complement strand
CTACTACGAAGTCTTTCATCGTCTACTTTCACTAACAAACACAAAAACTTTGAATACTCTACATATTTAATATGAGCCGTACATGTATGTGTACTATTGAAAAATTGTATCTCCATCTCTGACGACTATCTTATTAGCACAAACAGCAGCTGCCTCATCTTCCCCGCACTCAAACCAATCTTTGAACTGCAGTTCTTTCCAGATTCCTTTGATTACATCTGGCTCTGCTATAAAAACTGGTTTCCCTAACGCAGGATAAAAATTCGGCCCAAACTCAGGGAAATAACGAGACTTCAACTTCTCTTGAATCTCGGTTCGTGCACTTATAATAATAACGTAAAATCTCCTGCTAGTCAATTTCAGTTTGAGCAAAAACTCATCCTCCTTATAGAAATCAACTTCCACAGTACGCATATTCAAAAGATGATACAATTCACGGTAGAATTAAAGTAGTTGTCTTTGAAATAGTTCAATTTTTTCCTCTCATTTATATCAACTTCTTGGACTTTACCCCTTGCAAAAACTAAATACGGTCACAAATTTTCAATTCTCCTAAAAAAATCGTCCCTGTTGTTTTATCATACTATATCCAGCATTTTCATTTCTATAATACCATTTCATTTTTACCGTTTTTTGAGCCATGATCAGTCAAGCAAGCAACCTCTAAACAAACACATTTTAAAGTGTCGTTATTTGCATTTTAAATTAAACAATTCGATTTTGTTTTTGTAAAAGAAAATCCCATTTATACAGAAAAAATTAATTTAACAGGATTTAAATTTAAATCCCGCGGTTCATCAATAGCTGTAGAATCCCATAACCATTTTACGACCGTCTTATCTTCCACAATATATTTGTCGATAAAATCAAACGAGAACGAAAATACAAAATAATCGTCAACTATATGCAAAAAATCATTGTAATCAATTTCTTCATATAATTCGTCGTCGTCCGCCTCAAAATACCAATGACACTTCACCTTCATCGCGCAGTATAAATACAGGTACGATAGCGTTGTAAAACACTGAGCAAAAATGGCTTTAAGTCTGGTGAATGTAGCTGTGGCAAATACAACCGGTTGTGGTACAATCGATGATATATACGCGCAGTGTTTGGACAGTGAGGAAAAAGAAGAATTTAGCAAAATTTTAACTATTTTCGAAGACAAAAAAACCGACGCAGTAAATAAATGGAATATAGTGGACGAAAAAAGGAAGGAATATAAAGATTCTCTACGATTATATCTCGACGAGGAGGATAAAAATCAAGAAGCGATTTACTACAACCATCTTTGTGAAAAAACAATTGAATTTAAAAACTCAAAAACCGATTATGCAACTGCTATTCAGAATTATTGTAATTCATTCGTCCAAAAATGCGTAGAGGAAAACATTGCTTTTACAAGGTTCTTTGAATGTCCATTTTTAAAGCCTAAATTAATCGCAGAAGTTGTACAGAAACTAGAGGCGATAAATAAATAAACTTGCACTTCCCAGTCAACGCATTCAGTCATGGCATCAATACCGCAGGCAGGCAAAATCATCGATATCATATACTTCAGCAAATGAAAAGACGAATTACTTGAGGTTTTGTACGGAATTAAGACGTGTTTGATCTAAAAACCAAACATGCAGAGGCAAAGCAACTATATTATGCAAACGATAAGACATTGAGACGGGTAGAAGAATCTTATATGAACGATACGATCAGCCTTGATGCTCTTCTTCAAAGCATAGACATGAAGAAACAATCGAGAGACGATATGGTGCGTAAAATGCATCAGTTTTTCAAATTATACATCGACAAACTCATCCAGAAAGACCCTACACTTATGCGTGAATTCGATCGGTCAGATATAATCAGTCAAACCGTCTACACTCTCTACGAGGAACGCTACTTGAACGAGCAAACACCGCTACTATTAGACAGCTGTCAAAACAACCCTTTCACTACTCCAAACGAAAAAAGCCAGACCAACGATTGCATAAAAAACTCGGACCAACCGCAAAACGAACCAGACAGTGAAGACAGCGAAACAGACAGTCAAAACAGTCAAGACAGCGAAGAAAAAGCAACAACCGAAGAAAAAGCAACGACCAGCAAGCAGCAGCAACAAGCAGTTTGGAGTAATTGTTGTAGTTGTGGCAACCTAGTACTGTTGGTAGACAGCAACGAGCAAAAAGCAGCAGCAACAAACAGCAAAGAGCAAGAAGCAGCAACGAGCAGCAACGAACATGAACATGAGCAGGATGATGAATGCATGGATTGACGATTATACTCAAATCGACAAACCGGATCAACCACCATCGTTGACTAGATGCTGCAAAGTAGCACTTTTACAATACGTAGGTCGAAGAGCTTTTTGTTTTCACGGATTATATTGTTGTTCTATTAGTAAACTTTATGTAGATTGGTCATTAGAGGACTTTATTAACAGTAATTATTTAGAGGAACTTAGGGAGAAAGACATATTTTTTTTTGCGTTTGAACGTCCTAGTCATTTTGGTGTTATAAGTAGTATAAAAATTAAGGGGTTAAATGAGGGGTACAATAGTAGCAATAGTAGATTAGAGTTAATACATATTATGTTATTTGAAGAATATTTTGTCAAAAAATTCATAAAAAACATATATTTTACCAAAAAAGATTTAGCTAGTAGTTTTTGTTCCGAATTAGTCAAGATTTTAATAGAAGAACGTCACGATTTAGATGAAAACTTTCAACCAATTGTACAGTATTATTACAACAACGTAGAAGATGTAGAGGTATATATAGATAAAGTTTTAGTGTTCTGTTTTACTAATGATATTAAAAAAATTTTGTAGTGTGATTTGTTTGAAGCACGTCCGCCCACCGCCCGCGCGCGCATGCTCGCCACCCTTTCACGAAGTTTCGACCAAAATCTTCGTCAATCGCTGGCTCTTTTAGCCTTTCATGCGCAACGCAACACGAAGTTTTAGCATCGCAGGAGCGAACGAATTCAAAAATAAATCGTTCCCCCCGTTCTTAGGGTTACATCATCATCAACTTTTGAAGGATCCAATATAATCCAAATCCTAACATCTCCCGCCGGAGCGAATTCAAAAATAAATCGTTCCCCCTGGCTGATGGTAATTTGATGTTTTTAGCCTAACACGAAGTTTTAGCACACTCGACCAATCACGGCGCCATGACTTCAATTGATTGACAGCTGCGAGGGTACATAAACGCGCCTCGGGCGGAATTCGTCAGTCGGCTCGACCAAGGCTTCGGGTTCACGTCTCTTGTAACAACATAAGGGACACATAAAGTTTATGTGTCTCAAAATCAACACACGACGGATGCAATAAATCTGACACACACACACACACACAACGGATGCAATAAATCCGACCCCTTTACAAAAAAATGGATGCAATAAATCCGAACCCCAACACGCACAACAAGATCGTTATTCCCGAACCCTTTTTCCTTTTTTACACAACATTCATTAGCATACACCGCCTCTCATTGGGTCTCCCCCAACTTAGGGTTACCTCATCCAACAAGTCGACCCACTTAAACGAAGTACTCACCCCAAATCTCATTAACATTCACACACCCCCGTCTCCCAACCCTAACTTAGGGTTACATCATTTCCGCCCACTTAGGGTTACTTCATCGTTCTACAATCTGATTGGATAATCGCCCTGTCACGTCATTTCAGACTAATTAAAAAAAGGCAGCCCCCGGCAAAATCACCCGATTTGTACCGCTGACCCTAATAGTAAAATATACTAATTTCACCGGAAATCACCTGAGCCTGCACCAAAAAGTGGTCCCTAAATGAGTATACTACTCACACACACGCATAATATCAGCTGTGTGCGTTAGCTCGCTTTAAAGTGGATACGAATTATCTGATATCACATCAGCTATATATCAGGTTTTACATTAAGAAAAAGTATAAAAGAGTTTTAAAGCATTCTTCATTCTAGCAACAGACCAGATTGCATGCCAGTTGCACCCCCCATGATAGCATCACTGAGTCTTTTTGCTGTTGAACTGTAGTCGATCAAACAAAACTTCACCTCTTCCATTATTTCTTCTTCGTTGCAACTTCTCCATTCCTTTAAATTAATTTCTTCAAGCTTCACCAGTGAGAGACGCCAAGGAGAATCATCATACCGAGGGAAGTATTCGTGAATGAAATAAAAACCTACTGTGCCTTGCCCAATATTATCTAACATTTTACACAGCTCCTGATTTTTCTAGTTCTCTTGTTTTGTCTTGTGGATCTTCTTGTACATGACTTTCAGCACTTCGTTCAGGCTTTTAGCGCATTCAGTTGCCCCTTCATATAACCCGGAGAGGTGTTTGGCATCATGCATCAATTTCACTACATTTGAAATGTATTCTTATTCTGTTTCTTTATGGTAGGAATAAATATCATTGACGACCGAGCATGTGTAAGTTTCCAGGACCATCAGTTCGTTAAGGAGTAGCAAATGTGTTGGGATTCTCCCAATCGCTCTACTCCCGGCCTCCTTGAAAATTGCCCAAACCATGACAGCAGATGCTGCTAATCGCCTCCAGATGTTTCTTGAGAGATTCCCAGTACTAGCTATACTGGTTTCCAACTTCACGCCTTCACGATGGATTGCAATAGTCATGACTAATCTTTTCCAGTAATCTTTCACTTCCTGTCGTTTGAAACACTTGACTTCTAGCATGGACTTCGCCACATCGTTTGAAAAACTAGTCCAGTACAAAACGTGAGGTACAATCTGCTTGGCAAAATTTTTCTGAGACAAAGATTGCCCCATTTCAGAAATAGTTGGGAATCTTGGAAAATGCTCGCCAACCTCATTTACCAAGAGGTGGAACGCATTGCAGACTTTAATCCTCTCTTGTAGACTAAAATTTTCCAACATGTCATCACTGATGTAATTGGCGACCACTAAATTTGTCCAGAGCTTGAAGAGTTTGTTGTTTAGTGGATTCCTTACTAAAGTTGAAGCCACACATCGCATGAAATGGTATGGTCTAACAGTCGACCATTTTTTAAAAAAAGACCTACAACGCTTCTTCTTCGGAGAATAGTTCTGGATCAACGGGTTCATTCGCTCTATCATGAAGAAATTTTGACCATTCTTTTGGCACAACCAGTTCCATTTCACACGACATCTTTTTCCCTTCTACCAGAAAAAGTTGTAAGTGTTTAATGAAGTTAAAAAGAACATGTGAAACTTAAAGATAAGTACTTGCCTATAGTAGATTGTTGCAGGTACTTTTTAGCCCAAGAATATCCCCGCACTGGTTTTGAATGTGCAATAATTTGATTGAACTGTGAAAAATATTTCTAGTGATGAAGAGAAGTGCAATTTTGAAAAATACAGTTCCAAAAAATATCCGTACAAATCTTCCTTAAATTCTACACTTATACAAGAACTGATTAAACGTCAACTAGTAGGCTGAAAAGAGGTGGATGCAATGAACATTTAACAGGTGTAATGCAATGAGATATCTTGTAGCATCAAAATTTTAATCGCTCAATTATGAATAGCAACACTATATCACCCACAATTGCCACATGAAGAAGAATAGAATTTAAGGAGAAATTTGGCATGAAAATAAAGTTTTTTATACGGTTCGTAGTAGTCTGGATTCAACGGATATTACTTTATCACCGCTATCGACAGCAAAGTACTAGTATCAGTTTTACTGCAACGAGTTGCTAATACAATGTCTCGCCGATTTTTAAACAGGATTCCCTAAAGACCAATGACGAACAGAATATCAGCAGGCTTGTTGAACTTAAGTTTTCACATTGTGGTCGTCGATACGGAAGGAATGAGGTGCGACTTTACGGCAGTTCTCCATTCGGCCATTTTGTAGGCAAATTGAGTCTGTCTTTCTTTACTACCTTTGAACTGACTAAACATGACAAAAAATATTCATCACGTACACGTAATACACCGCTACAACTCCAAATGTAATATGTTCAACACTACAATATTGATGATATTAAACACTGATGACAAATCTGCTACTAAGATTGCCTGCTGTGTTGGTAAATCAAATTGTTCTTGCTGAAACTAATGCTTGATAACATGACGCAGAAATTAAACTTATCTTGAAAATAGCAAGAATAAATGGGAAAAAATGACTGTTATTAAGTTTTCTTTTGCTGTACATAGTATCGACCGACTATCTTAGTTCATTTTAATATGCACTCGGTAGTTTCACTATGAAATGAAAACCAGAATTGTAACAAGGGATTGCATTAAGTAAAATCTTATTTAGCACATAAACTACTGATGTTTGCAAGTATAGAGTCGCGATATATTCTTCGACCTTAAACTAAAAATAAGGCTTTTGAAGTAACAGAACATGCTCCAGTCTCCATTTTCAAAAGTTTATCTATGCCTTGAAAGGTTTCATGTCGAAGAGGACATAAAAAATTGAGGGAAAAAACGAAACTGGAGCAACAAACGTTGATTGCTCGCGCGTTTGCTTGCAGCTTGGAAGGTGCAGTGCAACTACAAGCTGAGAAAATAGCATGTCAAACCTTAAAAGTCGGTTCGCAGGCCTGACGAGAGGAGGAGGGGTCAGCCTGGTCTTTGACCAGCGGCCCATGAAGAAAAGGGGCCCATTTTTTAGCTCAGATCGTTCATTATATTTCCAATTATTTTAACTGAAAAGCACGATTTTGTTTTTAAATATGGAAGCATTGCAGTTTGAGAACAACTAATTGACATGAACCCTTTACGGCGTTGCCGCCCCTTTATGGCTTTGTCTCAATTTGTGACACAAACACAAAAAATAACTGCTGGAGGCTAGATTAAGCGTTTTATCTTTTCAATAGTAATAATAAAAGTATGTATGTTTATCACTGGCTGATAACGTTATGTAGTATGAAAGCAACAGTAGGGTCCGTGCAGCTTTTGTAAATTAATGCTGGTATTTGAAGTTTGTTTTAAAAATGCTTTTCAAGCCTTTCTTTGGCAAAAAAATCAATGACACTCCCTAACTTCTCAGCTATGTTAGACTCAATTGAAAGAGATGCCAAAGAACAAAGTCTTTTTTATCCAATGTTGGATCTCATGTAGCTTTTTATTAGCTTTAGCTTGCTAAAGGATCTTTCTGCCGTTGCTACTCTGACCGGCAGCGTTAGGAAAATCCGTAGTGCAACTGACACATTGAGAAACAGGCTCTGCAGACTTAATGTGCTGAGCTTATTCAATATTGCCAGGGGACTAAATGGTTTTGCTACTTCTCTAGGTTTCAACAGGTGGATGTGAGTTCCAAGAATCTGCTGTGTCACTCGGCTCCGAGGTCCAACCAAACTCAAAGACATTTTTTCCCTCTTTTTGCCTGGTTTGCCCTCCTTTGACGTTCTTTTCTTTTAATAGCACCAGATTTATGCTGAGAATAAGAGCTCATGATATTTGTAATTTATTATTCATTAACTTACTTGCGTTACGTGTAGTACAACACGTAAGCTGTGCAGTTCGTGTGTGAATCTGACATGCAATACTTGGTGTTATACAATTATAGTAATATATCACAGATCGAAACACGCGTATCATGCATGTTTGCTCCGTTACTCGTTAGTGTGATTTTGGAAGTTAAACAATAAATTCCAGGTTAATGGAAATTTTAATGATAGGTATTGTGCAGCAACTAAGTGTGTCATGCGCATAATAAAAAAGGACAAATTTAGGACGAGGGATTATTGGGGAGGGAGCTGGGAAGAGCCTATAACGATTATTTGACCAGGAGCCCAAAATTTCTCTCCGCAGCCCTGTCGGTTCGTGTTATTCTTAAGTAGTTCTGCCTGATCCTTTGCTAGAGGTATCTGCCAGGATTACAGAAAAGGAAGGAATCAAGAACCGGCCGTCAAATTACTTTAGTGACATTCGCATATTTATGGTAAAGAAACATCCGGGTAGACATGCTGGAATCCGTCAAATAATGCCAAATGAGGATACAGAAGCCAAAGCGTTTCGTAATTTTGAGGATGGATAGTAGTGATATATAGGAGACATACCAGCCACTATTGCATGGAGTTCTACACCATGCGATCTCACCTCGCTCGCTCGGCTAGATGGCATGCCGTAGAACTCCATGAAAATAGTAGCTGGTATGTCTCATATATATCACTACTGTGCTGCTTAAAGCACACCTCAAGTTTAGTCGTGTGGTAATTGTAAAAATGTAATTAAAAAGATATTCTTCATTTTAACCATGTTTATTGTAATGTCAAGAATCTACTATTCTTTTTTGAATTTCCATAATCAATTAGATAGTCTACAAGATGTTAATCTTCAAAACGATATTATTTGACATGATAGTAGGTTTATCATGCTCCTTATAATAAAATTGTTCAAAATACTTTTTCATTCATATTTTTCATACCTTTATTTCTTTTTTTAATCCTCTTTAAAATAAATGGCATCCATGGTAGCAGGAGGAATCTTTAATGCGTTTGCATTTCCAAGCACAGGATTTTTATTTAGTGAACTCGACAAGTCTGAATATGAAGCAGAAATGAAACGTCACGACTTGGCATTGGAAGAGCTCGCTCGTAAAAAGGAAAAATGGTACGAAAAAGAAATGAATAAAAAAAAAAGAATCGAGATTTATAGACGACAACTCGATAATGCCAACAAAGATATGAATGTCACCAATAGAAGTTTAGATTTTATTCGAAAACGACTCGAAAAACTCCAACAACAATACGATCCAGAACCCAACTTGTACGACTTTTATAAACCATCCAAGGGAGATGGAGAAGTATCAGAATATCATTAAGGGTATTATGGGAATAGTAGGTGGTTATGTGTTTGGAAAATTTATGGACCGTCTACTTTTTAACCATAAAAGAAATAACAACCCAAAAGAAAAGAAAAAGGTTTTTTTCAAAACCTAGCGACTCCGATGGATGTAAAAAAAGTAATCTAAAACTTTAAAAATGAATAAGTCTTAAAGTAGCTCATTTTTTTTTCTCCCTTAAGTTCATAACGCTTTGGGGTTTTTTTATTGTGTATCAGAGTCCAGCTTATAATGTCCAATAGACATCGTGTGAACCCCATCATTGTTGATGATTCGTTTATCATCCTCTGAACTTAGGGCAATTTTATTGATTTCTTCAGTATAAATTTATGGCTATGGGATTGTATAATTTTTATTTTTCTTTGTACTTCTTTTCTAGTGTGTAAGAATGTACATAATCTTCAAGTCTAATTCTATTCCTAATGTTGTTCTTTTTTACACCTCTTGCTTTTTTGTTTGAACACCCTTTCGAATCGAGGTAACTATAACATTTTGATCTTAATCCAATAAACCATGTTATTTGCTCTCCACAGAGCTCATATTTAAATTTCTCTGGTACTTTTTTGTTTATTCCTGTCTCGATGTAAGGATTGGGTGTTTTAAATTCGTTCGTATCTAACCAAATTTTCAAGTCTGGGAAACGTCGATCTCTATAAAAGTCTTTCATTTATTTGTGTTTCATAACAAAGCTAATCGGTGTCCGTAAACAGTAACTTTGCAGCTTCATCATACTATTGCTTAATATAATCATAATAGAAGTCATAAATAAGCGACTTGGAAATGTCTCAAACCGACATTCCAACGTAAGTCGGCCTGTTTAATTCCAATTTTATTTTACACATATGAACCCTTAAAATGTCTTCATCAAATATTGTGCATGATTTATAACTTGGTTTATTGAAAAACTTTAACGATTTTTCCTCATTGAACAGATGAATATCGGCACGCTTTCGAATGTTCTCCATCGTTTTACTAAAAACAGCATTGTTCATTAATTTAAAAAATCCTTTTTTAAAATTATTCTTCGCCTTTGTTGGAAAATTTGTGTTTAGCTCCATAAAAGGTTCTTGCCATGTAAATCCCTCAAACTTTATTCCTCAATGAATCATTGTTAATACAAGTCCTTTTTCCATATACTTTTTAAGAGCCATATGGTGAACTAGGCATTTTTGTTTCAATTCTAGAGTTGGAATAAATTTCTCAACCTTGTCTTCTTTTTCGGGTTTTATTTTTTCTGGAGCTAATGAAAAATCATCGTGGAGATCGTGTAGGTGTTTTGGATACTCCAGATCCACCTCTAATATACACGGTACTCTTCTCCAGTTTATAAAATCTTTCTTGTTCATCCATTTAAACCCACAAATGGGTAGCTTGTTCATCATGGCCCATCCATATAAATTATTGGCATCAAGATATTGAATAAAGACGCTCGGTTTTTGTGGAACGTAAGTTTCAGGGTAGTACTTATTGTTGATCTTTGATTCCCGTTTGGTATTCATGGAAACGCCTCCTTGAATTCCCTTTTCCATCATTAAGTACATATCCCTGTCCGTGAAGAGTTCTAACTCCACTTTTGTGTGTTTAAGCATGGCATCCCATGACAACCCTGGCAACCCATGACAACCCTGGTCTAAGCCACAATTTTTCAGACAAAGCATTCTAGAGGCTTCAAACACATCATATAGGAATAAAGAGTCTGTAAATAAAGATCATGATAATCTTTCATCATGCTCATGTTAAACATGGCCCATATTTTTTGTGCTGGTGCATAGTCCTCATCAGAAATATCTTCATCTTGAAGCTTTGAAAAAAACTTAGATTTGGAAGGAAATTTCATTTTCTCTAGTTTCGAAAGCGAATCCATGTAGTCATAGGGGTAAACCCCTTTCCTTAAAAGTAAGTCTGTATGATGTGGAAAATTCTTTTCCATATTAGGAAAACCTACTGGTCTTACGTTGTCTACTAAATCACTTAAAGTGGAGTTCATAAATTTTAACGAATCAATAAACCTCAATGCTCGTTCTACCTTTATCAATTCACCTTCTTTTTTTACAAACTCATCTACTTGTACTTTTCGTTTGAAGCTAATATATCTCTCTTTCGTTTTAGGAATACAATACAACGTCTTCTAAAGAAGCATGTTGGTTCTTCATGAATAAACGTGAGTCATAGCCCTCTAAATTATAAATAATCGCAGGTATAAAATTTGGTCTCTTCATCAAAAGATTGCATTCACTACACACAGCCCCTCTATATTTCATGTATAATGGCAATGACCCCTTACTTTTCTATCTTTCTTTGATTTTTTCTCAAATTCCTTTCCAGAAACGTAACATCGAGTCGACTTTCTAAAATTATTTAAAACATCTAAATTTAGAATTATTCTTTTTGGGAATTTAAACTTATGATAAATATCAATGACTTCACATTTGAGTTTGTCTATGAAAAGTTAGGATATGTCTTCAGACTCCGTCGTCCTTGTATAATGTACTAATATTGGTGAGTACACAGAATCATCAACCCCTTGATGTAGTAACAGAATCCACTTGGGTTATGTTTTTAATACTGTAATGTACTTTTACCATTTTTTTATTTATTTTCAAAAAAAACATTCAAAGTCTGCATAAATAATAGATGGTACTTTTGTTGTATGTTTACGTTTTTAAACTTCATAAACGACTTCTCTTTAAGGGAGCAGTTACAACTGGTTTGTGCGTAGAACAATACTCTTCATGTTTTAGTGAATAATCTTTTTTCCAATAATGACCTAGACAATAATCGGATATAAAAAGCTTACCATTTCTGTTTGACAATTGATTGTGTAACAAACGACTAAAATTTTTTTATCACATAGTAGTGTCTATTTTCTAAAAATAGGAGCCTCACGTTTTGTTTTTTTTATTAGAAATTTTAAGTGGAAATATCTCTCACGATTCACAACCAAACACATTAACGTAGACATTTTGATTTTGTCTTTCAAATATTTTAATGTCTTCGAGCGAAGCTGAAAACTCAATATTTTTAAAGTTTAATGTGTCTGCTTTTTCTTTTAAAAATTTTGTAATTCTTTGTGGATGAGTCCTATCAGCATTGGTAAACAAAGCAATCAAAACAGTTCCCTTAAAACATTCTTGATCTATGTTTTCTGGGTTAATCACTGCCTTCTTAAGAGCAATCCAATCTGGAAGATCATACGTAGCTGTTCTTTTTAATGGATCATATCGACTTGCTTTTATTTCTAAGCTAACAACACGATCAACTTCCCAACCAGAGCCTTCTCTTTGAAATTTCTAAAACGACTCCAATATTTTTGTGTTGAACTTCACTATATATTTGTTTGAGATCAGTTCCAGATAAGATGGTCTTTTGATGACCATGAAAATACGCCACAGTCGTCGTTTTGGTCTCAGTAGAAGGTTCGTTTCTCATCATGATACAAGTTAAAGTAAATTTAATCTTACAGTTTACTAATTTTTTGTTGATGAGTTCAAAAACAGGTGACTGCATCATAAAAAAATGGATAATGTTTGTTTCATGTTTTACGTCCGCGATGTAAACTTGTACATAGTCTTTTTGCATCTTTTCTTTAAGTACAATTGAGTCGATGAATGAGACTGTTTTCTCTCCAAAGGTTTTAAATACTCCAACACGTCACCAGTCTTTACAAATCTCTTATGTCGAAAAATATTTCTTCTTTCTTTTTTAAAAATTTTTTGATTATGTTTGGCCCCTTTTTATTTTGTTTATACCAATCAATCATAAACTTCAGCTTGTCCTCTTGTCGATTCTTCCTCTCATATTGTCTTCGTTGTTTTTCCTCAATTCTTTCAATCTTTATCTTTTGATTTAGAATGTGTTTAGCCTTTTTGAAATAATTATAAAAACTTTTTTTGTTTCTCCAAGTTTAGTTAGAATATGAGGCTCTTTTAATTTTTGATCACCCTCTATTAATTTCTTTGTCAACGTCAGATTTGTTTTATTATTTTTATTCATTTATTTAATTTTTTTTTTGCGTAAAAATCAAAACTTTTTTCAATTTTTGAAAAAAAAATCTGTTTAATAGAAAGAAATGAAGAGATTCAGTGACAGTGTAAAAGAACTTGTTAAAGAAGAAGCCACAAAGAGTATTCCAGGTCCTTTGTTTTTAAACTTTTCTAATAAAAGTTTTAAAACATTCAAAAAATTATTATTATTAACTTTAAAAAAATTAAACTTATTTAAAATACTACTAATATACTAATGTTAATTTAATGTTTAATGTGTCTATTTTTACCTATGCATCTAAAGATAAAAACATTGTTTTTGCCCAAATTCTACTTGGATACGTCGTTTCAAGCATGACGATTTGGGAAGATCCACTTTATTTTGATGTTTAGCTGGATTTATATGTACTTTTGAAAAATTGATTTTGAAGACTTTCCACCTTTGTCATAGTAATGGAATTTATTTACTACAATAAAGTAAAAATAACTCATATTAAAACAGGTTGGGCGAAACTTTTTCTGTGTAAGGGAATCAAAAAATTATCTTCGTTCCCTTGGAGAATCAGAATGGAAATTTCGAAAAGCTCATGGAAGAGGAGGGATTTTAATTGTTAATGACAATATCTACAAATGTAGAAGAACAAGAAATAGAAAATAGTATTGATAGAATAGTAATACATCATTTTAATTCAGGTTGGAGAGAGACGTTTTTCAACATAGACAAAGCAAGAAAATATATGGAGCAAGTAACATGGTGTTCATTTCCACAACTTTAGAGATATTATTAGGTGTTGTTTTAGAAAGGGCGATAGTTTTTTCGACATACATACAGAAACAAAGAAGGGTAAACCCTTGTATCTTCCTGAACATAGTCATTCCATTTCTATATAACGATGTACCTTATTGTTATTAATTTACTTTTTTTAATTTTAAAATAAAGAGTTTAATAAAGATAAATGAAGAGATTCAGTGAAAGAGTACAAGAACTTGTTAAAGAAGCCACAGAGAGTATCCCAGGTCCTTCTAAAAAGAAAAACCTGGTAGGGGTATTAAAAGAAAAAAATCAAATAGATAAACTCGAGTATGAAGAATTAAGGGAACTTTTAGAAGTTATTAGGTGAGTCGATAGAATTAGTGGTAAAACTCTATAAACGAGGTTTATGTAAAAAAATTATATCATGTTGTCAAAACCTGAAAATTATTGTCATTTTAGATCAAATAAAAAAACAAGTGGGTTCCACCCAAATTTTTCATTTGTGTAAGGTTGAGCTGTTATTATGCGGGTGACTGCTGTTCTTAAAAAATTGATTTTGCTTGAAATTTTTAAGAAAGGGCGGGCGGGTGGTCTTGAGGTGTGCTTTAAGTAGCAAAGTTGTGATATATATGAGACATATCAGCTACTATTTTGATGGAGTTCTACGCCATGCCATCGAGCCGAGTGAGCGAGGTGTGATCACATGGCGTAGAACTCCATGAAATAGTAGCTGGTATGTAAAGAAGTTTTTGTATCCCGTTGACACTGCTGATTATAACTTCTTGAAAGCAGAATGCTCGCTTCTCAGCAGGTCAGACATTTGCCTTATCGTGACGCTAGTAGTTGCTATTCCTATAAAAATTAGGTGCAATTCACTATTCTTTGTCCAATGTTTTTATCTATAATTTTGCTAACAACCTGGAAACAACATTCCAAAACTAACCGGATCGGCTAGAGACCGGTTCTACACAGTCTATACGAGAACAACGTTAATATTTGTTTGTTTTGAGTAAAATAGCTCCATGAAAAGCATAAATATAGGCACCTCGAGTATAACTATAAATCAAATTGCAAAATGTGGATGAAAAGGCCAAGGAAGAGCGCAAACAAGACTCAGATACACTACAATGCTTCGACAACTATGATAGTAGTTGGAACTGGTCTCAAGCCGAGCTGGTTATTTTAGTTCTTTTATAATATTTTTAGGTTTCCTACAGAATCATGAATGCAAACATTGGGTGAGAGAAATAGGTACTTGCATTTCCCAAGCAGCTAACGCGCCAGCGTTCAATGCAGCTTTAAAATATACAGTTTATTTCATCTCAATTTTCAAAGCCCGTTTCTGTAACAAGTCTTTCAAGGCATTCTTTTCCCAATTGCTGAAGTCCCCAAGAGGGTATACAGCATTTTCCATTACCTCACAGCCTTTATATCTATATTTGCATATATATTTTGTGCAGTGGATAAGAATAAGATTCTCCGCACTTCCGGCCCACAGATGGCATCGCGCTAATTGATTTCGTGATAGGTGTAAAGGCCCAGACCGCCCAGACACACAGAACGCAATTCAGCAACCGGCGACGCGATTTTTCTACTTTCATTGATGGGCAACTTTGATTCTAGTTGAGATTCTCCAGATATTCAAAGGTGACATAACATTTTGTTTGATTAGTCTACATATCTTTGAAAATTTTCTTCCATGGATCAATTTATTCACTTTCAAAATTTGAAAAATTGCATAACTTTGCCGAATCACTTCCAGTGCGTCTGGGCCTTATGGCAATTAGTATAATTGCAAAGGTGATTATCAAAAATCGTGGCAACCTGGCGAATGTCGTCTTGGGTAAAAAGTGGTGCGTCGCGTGTAAAAAGTCGTGCGTGTGGGTAAAGTTGTAGGTAAAGTGGTGGGTCATATAAGGCCCGTTTTACACTTTATTTAACATTGCAAAAACCAAAAGTTTTTACGTCCGATCGGTCTGAATATGATGAATACTAAGGCATTACCACAGAATACGATACTTTTATCTCATTTTATCTCACTTTTATCTCACTATATCCAAAAGTTATTCACGAAATGTGAAAATTGTAATCACTCTCTAAGGAGTAACAATGTTAAACTTTCGTTACCGAAACCAAGAACTAATTTTCTCAAAAGAAGTTTCTCTTATCAAGCAGCGCAACGGTGGAACGGATTATCGAACGATATCACTAGCAATGTCCAGAGTGGTCGTTACCATGCTTCAAGCAGAGTTTAACCCTCCTACATTCATAGCGTGTGATTTATATGTAGAGAAAAATTTAGTTTGAGTAATAGTAACTTAGTTGTAATTATATGTAGTGTGTAAATATAGTTTGTAAATGACTGCACGGCCCTTTGAAAACCAGATCAGCTGAATAGGCCACCCTGTGAAAATATATTTTAATAAATAAATAAATAAATAAACTGTATCGAACCGCATAATATTTGGAACACATGTTACAGTCCAAGCAAGATAATGCGCGCATAACTTATGCGCGCAGAGGGAAATTATGAATGCCAGAATACAGTACAATACAATACAATACAATACAGTACAATACAGCACAAATTTATTTAGTCCCGGTAAAAACTTCAGTAAATTATTTACAAAAGAATAATTTAACTCTCTTACAAGTTTGCCGTGTGGGAGTCACTTATAGATTTCTAGCTGTTATATTATTATTATTATTATTATTATTATTATTATTATTATTATTATTATTATTATTATTATTATTATTATTATTATT
>JAODVM010101537.1:0-16304 GCA_025400095.1 Phenganax marumi | reverse complement strand
CATATCTCCCACATTTGATTAGGGTCTCTAGAAAGATAGACATTCGCCCATGGTTGTTGGGATAGATCACTAAGAAAGCTATCTCTATTAAAATTCTTCAAATCACATTCAAATCACATTTCTCACTGCTGTAGTAAATTATATGTTGTGTCATTAATAGTTGCCTTTTATCCTTAACATAAACGATCTTCCTATGTGTCTCAATTAATGACTGTCATCACAAATATGTATGCAAATGAGACTATGACCAATACTCTGATAAAAATCAACAGCTAAAATTCGAGTACTTTTACGAAATGACTTTACTATAGGTATAAATGGGGAAAATATCAAGCCAATGTAGTTTGGAATAGGTGGGGGAAGAGTCTACAACTGTTTTTTGTTCTTTTCTAAGAAGTGTCCGTAAAAAAGTGTCCATAAGAAAGTGTCCGTCAAAAATGCCCGGTGTTCGCTGAGCGGTGTCCGCGTTTTCCACATAACCCGCAGAAAGCAAATGTTTAAAAAGTGAAAAAATTAGAAAATAAACCTTTTCATTCGAAAGGGCAGCTAATAGGTGTACAAAGGTTTTTGACCACATTTGTCATTCGAACATGGTAAGCTTCTAGAATTTGCGAAATTGGTATTGGAGTTATGTAGAGTTTTGAGGAAGGAGTTCACTTTTATTGCTAGGAAATAAGTTATTTAAACATTTGGCAACAAAAATAAAACATGCAACTAATCAACAGATGACGATCAACATACGCCGCTTGGTCTTGCGGGTCTTGCACAGTAGTCAGTAACCGGATATGACCAACGGAAGTGAAATGTATCAAGTGATCCTATATGTGATTGGTTGACTGAAATGAGCGGGGAACTTAAAATCCGAGCGTGCAATGCTTCGAATATTAATTCGATCGTTGTCTTCCTTGGATAGGCTATAATCTTTGGCAAAAGCAAGTTTAGAAGCGGTTTTCGGACAAATCTCGTGGATTTTAAGCAAGTAGTCTTGTCAGACTGTGCTTTGAAAAAGTCTGTTTGCTCCACCCAAAGCGAAACAACGAGATTTACGTACGTGAGGAAGAACGACGGACCTTCGCATCGTTAATTCTTAAACACTTCATTTAAAAAGTAAAATCATGGCTACAGCAGGACTTCGTGTATCACACAACGCCTTGAACGCCGAGAACGACGGGTCCAAGCTGACAAAGAGAGTTCAGAATGAGAACGCTGAATGCAAGAAAAATGAAACTTTACCGGCGAAACGTGCTGCTTTGAGTACTCTTGCAACCAACAACATCAGAATTCAGCCGTTCAGAGCGGCCAAGGTAGGATGCAATTCACACAGATTAACGATTTTAAACATGTCGCAAGTTATTTGGAAATGATTATATCTGTGTTAATATTGATTCTTTCTTATCTACCAGGCTCAAGCCTCGCATCGTCAGAGTGAAGCGAATGTTTTTGGGAGAGTTGCTCATTCTGCTTTCGAAATTCCGTCGCAGGGATTCTCAATCTACGTCGACAAAGACTCAAGCAAGAATGAGAAGGAGACTTCTACGAGATCTGAAAGCATGGATATCGACACTGCTGTGACGGCTCTTTCTAGACAGCCTTTAACTGAAGTTTTTCTACCATCTCGCGTTCAAAGTGAACTGAATGGTAAACACAATTGATATAAGTGGCAAAGCCAATGTTTATTATTTTGTAGAGGGACCAGGGAGGGCACTGGTGTTCCATTCATACGTAGTAACTATCTGTATACCTGATATCGTACCCTGATCTGGCCATTTCTCCATATCATGTGAGCACCAGGATGATTTAAGGTTATCAACGGGCAATACAGTTATAAAATTAATATTAGCCAATAATTTTGACATATTATTGCTGCACCCTGCTAAAATCTACTATGAGTTCATTCTAATTCTAGTATGAGTTAATTCTGATAATTCCCAAATATCCATATATACCACAGTATTGTTTTTATACGTAGTTGGGAAACTACTGCAAGTGCATGTGTCTCGATAGCATGGTTGCATGGCATTTGTAAGCTAACCCGTTATCAATTTAAGGGTGTTTCTTGAGAAGTAAAATTGTTTGGCAATAGAATAAATAAGTCAGTAAGCAACCAGGCTTAATTCAAGAAAGAAATCATTCCATAAGACATACACCAGGTGCATTGCATTGAAAAAATATATCTAAATGTGATGAAGCAATAAAATTTCATGACAGTGAACAAAACTTGGAGCCAAGACCTTGCTTGCTACATCAGTGGGATGAATGTCAAGCAGCCTATGAACAGGGTTTTTAGCAACCTTTTTTGCTTTTCCAGTGTGAAAAAGCAATTAAACTGAACCAACCATGGTAATTAAGAAAGTAACAAGTTCAACAAAATCATTATCATTTTGTTAAATTATCCACTATGGATAATTTAGAATTTATTTCATTTTGTAACTGGTTCAGCGAATCAGTTTTCCTCTCAATTTTATAGGACTACCAAATTTTTCTCAATTTTCACCTTCAAATTCAACGTAAGACCCTTGCCCAACAATTTATGCAATTACCAAAATGTATCAAAAATATCCTGATTGTAAAAGGAGTAAAACAATTAAGTAGGGTGTGTTTGAGCAAAAGTGAATATTATGAGTGTACTGCCTTGGAACTCAAAAGTTCTTTTTAAAGTAGTACTACATGAAATTAAGTACTTTTACAGAGAACAGGCTGCATTTCTTTTGAAGCATATTGTTTCTTTGCCTTGCTAGTAGTCAAGATATTGTGTCGGTCTGTTTGATTGTAAATGTCTGGAAGTCTAATCTTACAAGTATTTACTATTCTCTACAGTGGAGGCTAAAGTTCAATAAACTAGACGTCAATTGAAAAAAGTAGTTCATTGTTTTTGCTCATTTAGTGGAAATCTACGTACACGTAATTGTGTAGTACGCTCAGTGGTGTAGCACTCATTGGGTAGGGTTAGTGCAAGAACTAAGGGCCCCCGACAGTTGGGGGCCCCATGGCTACGGCCTACTGTCAATTGGCCCAAAAGTTAGGAAACGGTATATTTTATTGAAAACATGTAAAAACTGCAGGATAAGAATCAATGGAAAAATGCTAAATTAATAATGCAAGGTAACCCGAAAGCCGCCATCAACAACGGCAGCCGACTTTAAAAATTTAACTGAAGGGAAATTAAAGTCATTCTTATTAGCTGTCATTACATGAAGTTCATCATCTCCTAAATTATGAATTCAAAATAAAATTTCTCCCGTGACTACTGTGAGTGACTAACTATGAAAAATAAATACTGCATGTTAAGTAATATATATTGTCTTTATCTAAAAGCAAATGTATCAACTATAAACGGATGCACTAAATACAGCTTACGAACAAATTATGAA
The DNA here is from genome assembly GCA_025400095.1 of Phenganax marumi. Taxonomy (NCBI): domain Eukaryota; kingdom Metazoa; phylum Cnidaria; class Anthozoa; order Malacalcyonacea; family Clavulariidae; genus Phenganax; species Phenganax marumi. The sequence goes on along the minus strand of JAODVM010101537.1, from coordinate 12,933 downwards.
AAATTCCAGGCTTCTGCAGTCAGCACTCTTCAGTCAATGAGTCAAACCATGACAACACCCAAGAGGGGGCCCCCACACCAAATATGCCTAAGGGCCCCATCTCCCTCCGCTACGCCACTGAGTACGCTTGAAGAGTCTGTCTAACATCTAATTCGTTGAAATTTTACCCTTTTATTTGGGACTGACTTATAACCTGTTTGATAAATCATGCTCGCGTGAAATCTGCACATTTGCATATTAAACAAACTGAAATATCTCGACTCTAGTGGCAAAAACCTGACAAAAATCGTTTCACAAATTTATTTCGAAAGTTCCGTGGGTCGACCATGGGGTCGACGCATCATATTGAGATCAGTGGTACTTTTAATTAATAAAATTTTTTTCTTTTGATAGACTCTTTAATGTTACTTGATTCAAGTAGCGAAAAGACAGATGAGGACGTAGATGATCAGGAATCTGTGAAAGATATAGATACTGGTTCAGATGCCATTCTTGATGTGCCTGAGTATGCTGCGGAGATTCACAAATACCTAAAGGCTGCGGAGGTAGGCACTTCGAATTCTGTTCAATTTCTGTTGCAACCCAAAATTCAATCATGGGCCCTATGACTGAACGGGCCAAACGGCGATTAGCTATGCATAATTATAGTGAGATGGAGTAACGAATTTCTTAAGCCGGTTTTCCACTAGCGAAATTTTTCGCCCGAATCGTTTGTTTTGCTTTGCGCGAAAAATTTCGCTAGTAAAAAAACCGCCTTTACACCGGTATTTTGTTCGCGCACTGTCTAACAGCAAGTCGGTTACTCTTCAGTTGAAAAATAGACCTAAACCAACGTATATGAAGAAACAACCGGACATCAACAACGGCATGAGATCAATTTTGGTGGACTGGCTGGTTGAAGTTGCTGAGGAATATCGACTTTCTGCAGATACCCTGTACCTTGCAGTGAATTACATAGATCGTTTCCTTTCGTCGATGGTTGTTCTCAGGAAAAAACTGCAGCTAGTTGGCACTGCTTGTATGCTTATTGCATCAAAACTTGAAGAAATTTATCCGCCTGAGGTGTCTGAATTTGTCTACATCACTGATGACACCTATTCTGGAAAAGAGGTAGTAACTCAGTCTACGTACCTATTTAAACCCCGCTACTTATGATGCCTTTACGCGCAATAAATGATGTGTTAAAGACTTTTTCTTTGGTAAACCATTCAGACCATTCATATATAACCACGATAACGTTTTTCTTGCCTGTAGTGCTCCCTCCTTTGGTATTTTAATCTATAGCCAGATGAGTTTACTTGTCATAAGTGACTACTGTTGCTTGCATTTGGAAAAATGGTTATTAAGACGCTGTATTCAAAGGACGTCACTATAACTTTACTCCAACCAGAGTTCATTTTACTCGCGCTAATGTCCAACTATATCACTTTGTCTTTTTTGTCTGAGCAGCTTTCTCCAAGTTTGAAAGCCATGTTGGTGCTGTGATAATGAATGTAACAACTGTGAAGTATTTTTTCTATGCATGTAGAAAATGCGCATCTAAATTGCAATCTGTTTGTATCAGGTGCGAAAAATGGAAAATTTGGTTTTGAAAGTTCTCTCATTCGACTTGTGTGTCCCGACGATACTGTCATTTTTGGACAGATACGAGAAGGCAGCAGATGTTCCACATGACGTTAAGCAAAAATTCAGCTTTTTGACAAGAGTAAGCAAAACATGCAATTACATTAGCTAATTGGCAATTTTTTATCCCAGTATAGAAACAATAGCCAATAGTAAAAGCGGATTGCTAATTGTAGATGCAAAAGTTCATTCATTTTAATGACATTTTTTTCCATACAGTTTATAGCTAACGAGTATAGAGTGTGATAATTCACGTTTTCATGAATTTCACAAATCTTTTAAAATCTTTTACCAGTACCTCTGCGAGCTGACGTTGCAAGATGCAGACCCTTTCTTGAAGTATCATGCATCGACCATCGCTGCTTCATCTGTGGTCTTGGCTCTTCACACACTTGAACTTCCTTCATGGGTGAGTAAAGCCTACGTAGATCAAGCTTTCTGACCGATTATCTTGAGTCTTTGTCTGAACCGTGTTTACGTGAACAGTTGACGTGTGAACTGGGACTCAGATCTAGCTCTTTTTCCAACAACGTTACTTTTATTTAATCTTGCCTCACGACTAGTTTCAGCTGAAACATTATAACGCAAAGTCCTGGTTTCTTTTGAAAAAAGCCCTAGTGAAAAACTTAATAGCACAACGTTTTCTTGCCAAAGTTATCATTGCGCTGTTTCTGTCACACGTCTCACTGAATCTCGCACTCATGCCCCTTTTGAGTGCGAAATCACCCGATAAACTTTACAAAAACTTTTGCAGCACCTCTCTTGCGCAACCGTATGGCGCAATTGGTTTCAAACGATCTTTCGTTACGTACCCTGATTGGCTGATTGCATTGCTGACGCAAATTAATTTGTCGGTCTGCGTCACTGACATATATACATCTGGACTGCTTGCTTGGCGTCAAAAAGCGTGGTCCAAGATGTCCGAAATTATGAGAGTGTTTGCTTATGAAGTCGGCTGCTGACCAATATTGCTTACTTTATTAAAGAACCAGCGATGTCGTTATACTCTCATATTCGTCAGCCTTCGTGACTTTCAATTGACCACGCAAGCCTCAAGTCAAAAAGCATACAGAGCAAGCAGTCCAGATGTATATATGTCAGTGGTCTGCGTATTTTAAAGCAGGCAGACACGGCGATGTGCCTGTGCAGCGGACCGTCGGCGTTGAGTCGTAAATCTAAATATAAAGCCTGGTTTCCATATAGTGGTAAACGTCGTAAAGATGTAGTCACGAACTTTCTAAACATCCGAAATAAAGTATTTTTAAAACAAATTATTAGAAAAGCAATTATTGGTGGAAAATATGCATGTTTTCTTTGAGATATACTGCCAAGAAGATAGAATACTTTGGCCGTTTAGAGATATCGTGACTCTATCTTTACGACGTTTACGACTAAATGGAAACCAGGCTTAAGTTTATTAACTACAGCAGCTCTACAGTACATCCTTTTCAAAAGGCTATTTTGTTGATCAGTCGATCAGTGCCATTCTACTAATATACAAACGTCATACGTATGTGATTTTGAAGCGTGTATTTAATTTGTCGATCAATCTTTCGAGAGTCAAAAGGTTCCACAGTCGATATTTTGCAAGGTAATCTTGTGCACTTTGAAGATTGAAAAAATATATTTTACTTGTCTAGACACCCTCCTTGAAGCATTACACTGGTTTCGAGCTCGCTAGCTTACATGATTGTATAAGCGATTTACACAGAGCTTTCTCCATGGCTCCAAATCATACTCAAAAAGCTATTCGGGAGAAATATAGTGAATCAAGGTAAGACACATACGTACATGTTTTTATTACTAGTTCTAAATAAATGGTGATGGTCGGAAAGCCCAAGTAACATCTAGTGACCACGAGAGCAAATGCGATTTCCCTCGAATAAACTTGAACTTGCCCAAATTCTCTCTTTTGGGATTATGGATTTTACATTTGATAAGGAAAGCCGTACTTTTTGGACGAAACTTACACTATTCACAATGAAGAAAAGCAATGCTTTCTTTGCCAATGAGAGGGGCACGCATGAACTCAGTAGACTTGGAAGCAGCTCTACAGTAGCTTTCAGACAATTTCCTTTCATTGTTATTGGTCTTTATGCTTTGCGTATACGCAAGTCGCTTCCAATCCCGTACAGTAGTCTTTCTTTTTGACTTTGTAGGTTTTTAAATGTGGCCAAAATACCTTCACCAAGCACGATCCCAATATCGTAAATCAAGGCTGATACACCGGTCACGTCATTGAACTACACGACGTACCTCAGGTTGTAACTTATTAGCCTTGTACATTTGTAAATATACTGTACAAAAAAGTCTACATTTGTACATATCTCGATCTCCAATCAGCTGGCAAGGGACGTCGAATGTTTTGTACGCTATTAATTTAATTTTAGTTAGCAATTTTTTCCTTAATTTTTGCCCGCGTTTTAATCAAAATAAATTAATTTATAACTTTATAGAAAAATAACGGTCAAAATACAGTCAAGGATACAGTTTCCAGTATTGACTTTAGATGCCATCAGTATAACTTGGTGGATCTCGGCAACTGGATCGAAACGTTCCTCTCATCTCGACCAATTCCTTGTTTAATTCCAGCTAATCGTTCTTTCGTAATCACCAACATACATGTCAGAAATGGCATTACTGAGATTTCTCTACAAATTTGGATAAATTTGGGTGATTTTGATTTTTACAAAATATCCTTGATCGCTTATTCCTCAAAAAATCCTTAAAAATTTCAATTCTTTAAAAAAATCTTTAAAACTTTTAAAACTCCTGTTTTTAACAATTAATATCCTTATTGACAATTTCCTCGTTTCAGATTGGTTAAGGACATCGAAATTTTCTTTTAATTTTTTTTACTATGGGTATTTAGGATAAAATACCACATGTGGTGTTTTTTGTGCCACGTCAGCAAACGTCAGCAACATCCTTGATTTTTTCAAGTTTTGACATTTTTTTTTAAAAAAAGAATATTAAAAGGAAATAATAATATTAAAAGGATATATCACTTGTTCTCGAAGTATTAATGAAAAATCGCACTTGTGCTTGGCGAAATATTCGTAACACCACGAGTGCTTCGCACTCGCGGTATTACGAATATTTCGCCAAACACGCGTGCGATTTTTCATTAATACTTCTCGAACCGTGCTATTTCCTATACAAATCTGTAGTCCATAAAATTCATGACCTAGAACCAGCTACAGTTTTAGAAACTAAAAATTAAAAAAGGGTCAATTGTAGAGGAGCATGTACTTCCCTTCATATTTGAGAAAAGAAAAACTAATGAAACTTAATTGCAGCAGTCGTCGCTTCAATGGACCTGCAGTGGGCCCAAAGACAAAAAATTTAGCGCAGTCTTCTCAATATAACCAATTGCAAACGTATTGACTCTCCTGCTGTCCTGCACAACGGTTAAAGGAATAACGAGCTTACCAATTAAGAAATAGAAAAGTTTGGGAGAAACGAGAAATTGCGTGTTTCTATAAACACGCAAACATTGTTTTCTATTCCCTTTATTAAATGACCTTTTAAAAACAATAAAAAGAAAAAGTTATTGATTTATAATACATTCTTTCGAGTAGTTGTTCTACTTCCCGCTTAATCCACGCACTCCACGAAGACCCCCGTGTTTCTATCGTGAGTTACAGAAAAACGGCTTTTTGACGCTTTCAACCAAAGAGCGCTCGCGTTTTTAAAAGGTTATTTTATAATACCTGATTCAAGCACATTTTGGTAATTCATTTAATTTATGGCTCTCACTTCTTTACTACACCCAAGAAATGTTGGAGGTTGAACGAAATTACTGTGTGCCGCTGTGCCTAAAGGGACTGGGTCACTGGGATGTTTTGTCGATGTTTTGAGGGAAGCTCTTTGGCAGGGGAAGTTAGTGCGGAAAAACACAGTTGGAACATTGTCTAATGACCGACGGCTGGCATAAGGCTATGAAAACTGTTTCTGAAAGTTTTTAATGCTATTATTTTTGTGAAAAATGTTTTGCCTGTTACGATGTTGACTGCGACAATTGCAGCCCGGATTAGCGTAGCAGTTTGTTCCTGTTTTAGTCCATGCTGAACACTTGAATATTTGTTCATGCAAATATCAACTGCACGGTATTATAGTCTACAGTCGCATGTAGGTTCTATAGCCTGACTTTCATACGTTGCTGATCATACAGCTCTTGATCAGCGATAATTCGCAAGTCGAAATAAAAACTGTATTTTGCGATCAAACTGGCGCTGGTCTCCCTTCGTCGCTGACAGCATTCAACATGTTAGTGATCGCGGCAACGCAGGAGAACCAGGCCTGATGAAGACTGTGCAAAATGTTTTATTTCTGAGACTAAAGCTACGGTTGGCATATTATTTGCACGACAAAAAAGTAGTCTTTCAAGCACGGTTCAAAAGTTAGGTTCCTGCACTATCGGCGTAGCTGTGTAGCAACACCATAGCTATGTGGCAACCACAAAACAAAGTGTTCGTTTCTTAGTAACAGAAAGAAAACATGAGATTTCAATTCTATAGAGCCACGTCGATATTTCATGCATTGTTAATTATTAGACAATATAGGTACAAACAGCCCCGATAACTGCTACACAAAGCTACTGCTGTGCGTTTTAAGTTGCAAGTTGGGGATTACATGTGCAGATTTCTAATACAACATGTTGAATGTCGTTTCACTTTTAGGCCATTTTCAAAACTATCGTTGAAACAACGGGAAATATTTTCGAACACTAGATCTCAGCAGGTCCGTTGCAGTTGCTTACGTTCTTTTGCATCAAAAAAGTGAAAAATAGCCTCTCTTTTGCAGTAATCATGTATGCCGTAGTTTACCAGAGCAATCAATGCGAGATGGAGAAATATTTGTCTATTTCTTTCAACCGTATAACACGTTTGTCATGGCGGTTTCCGTTAAATATAGCGTGCGTTTTTGTGTGTATTTCATTGTATATACCCTAGCTTGTGGATATCCTTAAATTTAGCCTTGAGTGTATGGCGTTCTTCGTTAAAGTCTTGGTACTGATTTCGGCAATTAAAATAAATAAAGCCGTTTTTATGGTTTTAGATAAAGTTGATATTATAATTGGCTCTTTGATTTTCAGCGAAATGCGTAAACAGCATGATGCCACAGTGGTATGGCGGTCAATTCTTATTCAAATTGAATTCTTGGCGTTACTCATGAATCTCCAAGTCATAGACCGACTATTCGAAAACGTATATTCTGTAATATTCATACATTGTGAATTTTGTTTTGAGTTTAAAAAGTCGCAACGAGGTTACTATAGCCCAGAGGAAACCCGCGCGTAATAAAGAAGATACATGAACACAAATTTTAAAAATTGCTCACATGGATATAGCTACACAAAAAGGGTGAAAAAGATCGTTCAATGCTACTGCCGTTTATTTGTTTCGAAATATATGTATTTAATTTGGTAGCTAAGCATCAAAGGAAGACTATATACCGAAGTTCTGGAAACATGCAATCGCACGCGTGTATGGTTCTTTACATTCTTATATTCTTTATACAAATTTGACTTTAGCTGCGCCGTATATGTTTTCTTCTGATGAAGTCTAATTGTTGCGGGCAATTCATTCAAATATAGTTGGCTACCTTCTCGCGTGTTAGGATAGGTTGACTTTTGGGCTAATATACTGGTACAGTAGTCAATTGAAATACAGTAAAACGATTTAAGATAATTTTAAATTATAGAACGGATCAATATTGCATGCAAGGAAGGGTGGAAAAATGGGGACGTTTTGTTTTGATTTGTTTAATTTCAAACCTTGGTAACCAAAGCGTCAAACTGGTTGCATTGTTCCGATTGCTTGTACTTTGCTAGACGCTTAAAAGTATATACATGGTTGCTTCTAGATAAGTTCTTTAAACAATCAGTTCCAAGATAGAAAGTGTACAGTATTAACTAGTACGTTTTTCATTGCGATGACCGAAACGAGTAAAAACAAAATTTAAATGCGTGTGTGGTGAAATTTTTCGTTCTCATTTTGTCTCCTGCTGTTCCTACAAATGTCTTATCAGCTTCTGCATACTAGATATGCGTTTAATTAAGTGAATTTCACATTCTTTTTATTGTTGATCAATTGACTTGGTCTTTTCAGTCAAGCTTTGACGGTGCTGGGCGAAGGTTTTACTCGGACAAAAAAGTCCAGCTTCAGGATGAAAACTTTCATGGCGCCGCTCGCTTATTTCCCAGTCTTGGCTACATTCGTTCATTTCACCAGCGGTAAGAATATTCAAACTTTTTATATCATCTTCCGCATGCATGTACCAATATCAAAATATGCACTTGATTTTTCAATTATGCTATTCAATGCTACATTAGTTACTAAATAGCTATAGTAGGGCATACAGTATGCAGTTTTCTCGTTTATTACAAGAACTAGCATTCGTACTAAAATTTTTGATATAGTTTAATTCACTCAGTCAACAATACATTTTATAGCTAAAACATTTAGTGGCATGCGTACAAGCCATTTTCAAAATAGCTAAACAAACAAGTTCAGAATGTCAAACGTTGACTTTCGAAGCGTTATTGCGTTGCAGGTTTCTCTTTAACTGATCAAACTGAACTCTTCTCAGATATATAACAAATGTAAAAATTTCGGATTTTGAGGTTTTTTGTCGGCGCTTATAATTTAGAATAGTACTTCCTTTTGCAATCGCTCTACTCCCTAACATTGATACATAAAAGTTGACTATTTTTGGTATAGATGTCAATAAAACTAAGAATACTATAAATTACGATGTAGCAGTTTTTATAATTTGGAATGCAGATAAAAATATAAATAATGTATTCATCTAGGAGTTTGTCAAAGTTCCAGCGAAGCTTGTTCGAGCATGGTGTGAATAACAGTAGATCTTAAAAGTAAACATACATCTATATGCAGTAGTGCTCAGTTGCAAACAGGGGATACGTCAAGGCGTTAAAAACTCGGTTTTGAAATAGCCCCACCTAGTTAGTTACCTCGTCGTAAATCTTTGATCTGGAAACGTGAGAATGGAGGGTCATGCAATGCATTTGCTTTCAAACTTACCTTGTTTTTTCATTTATATTGTTTCGCTCACATTAAAGTAACTATTGCGGAAATTATAACACAGTTTCCAGTGGACTTTCTGTATTTTCAGTGCGGTCAATCCACTACTAAAACGCATGAGCTTTTCAAATAATTGAAAGTATGTGCATGTATGCAATATTTGTAGCAATGTATATGCAGCTTCAAAAACAGTATGCAGCTAAGGTTTTGTTGCAAGCGATCGACATTTTTCTGAAAGTTTTTTTCCGGCAGTGATCATGTTTATGAGGTACCAACCTATAGAACATAGGGCCATTACATCGAGTATTCTACTGGCAAAATTTTTTCGCCATTGATCACACGAGAACAAACGAGTTTGTCATAAAATGTGTCGAACGAGTGCGATTTCTTGTTTAAAAAAGATATAGCCAAGGTTCTAGTATGTTGTTTGTTAAATATGGCAGCACAGGGTGGTCAAGTCAGCGCAGTACGATAGATTCCTCGCATTTTTTGCCGTGTCCTACGTCAATGTTTCAACCGGCGCGATGCATGAATGACTCAGAATGAAAGTAAGCAATCATGGTATTATAAACCAGTTTTTAGAGGTCTTTGTTGTGAGCAAGTCATTAGTCGAGAGCACATCTCGTAAGCGTGAGGAAATCAAGCTCTCCTTCGCGAGAGGGAATTAACATATGGACCGGTCAACAGCGACAAAATGTACATTGATCAGGATTGAAACAAGCATGTTATCATTTTATCGATTATATATTCTTAGGCAAGAGATTTTAATAGTTTTACCTTTGAAGAACTAGGTTTAAACGTTTTGCCCGTTTATTATGAGTATTCGTGAACAAAACCGGCGATTCGTTAAATTTCTTGTTGACGATTTACCAGTAGTATGACAATAAAATACTTATTACTTTTCTTACAATAATTATACCTACAGTTGAACTTGTTGACACTGGACAAACCTGTTTGTACTTGACAAATGACATTAGCAAGTTTTTCTCACTTTAATTTTATACATAAACAGGCATATTAGGCATTAAACAGACATCATATTGAGTGGTCGCTTAAGAACTGGAGGCATCAAAAGGTGGTCATTGGTCATTTTATTATTTTAACGGGGTAGTTGTATTAACGGGGTCAATCGATAAGAAAAGTACTAACGTCTTGTTCGGGAAAACAAAAAGAGGTTGTATTAACGGGGTGGTCGTTTTAGTGAAGTGGTTGTATGGCTGGGTTCTACTGTATAACTTATTTCTTTTTTCATTTCTCCAAATCTACCAGCTATTTTGTTGACTTTTCTCTTTCCGGGACTTGTCATAATTTAGCGGGGGGTGGGTGGGGAGGTGTAATTCAATATTTAAGGAATGATATTTTGCAACCCTGCCTTGCCTTAATCACAAAAATTATGCGCCCCTGCTCGAAACGGTAAAATGGTCCCCCTCCGTCAACGTCCTGCCAAAGTGCTAAACCCGGCTGCAAAATAAGAAACTGCTGTAATCTGCACCGTCAATTCAAAATAGTAATTACACTTTCAAGAATTTTTTGACAGCGTTTGCAGATAATGAATACAATTTTTATACCACATATATATTCCAAAGATGGGCAGACTACAAATTTTGTGTACTTCGCTACAACTACTGCTATTTTAATACAAAGTAGTCACCTGAAGTAACTGCTTCTTGCCAAGAAATATAGTTCGGTACTGTCGACTACGTGTACAGCTATATCGCTAGATATGCGTTGGCTTTTGTAAAATACTCATAGAGTTCAAATCAGTGGTAGGTTTTGGCGATTCTGTTTTTCACTACATCTTGATGACTGAACGATTTTGTGCAAAATTCAGTATTCTGATTATTTGATCTCTATGAGCAACACAAATTTTCTACCTTTCTTCCCGTTTTCAATAATTTTAATACAAAGTGCAAAAAGGTACCTTTTTAGACAAATATAATCAGTGGTAGGTTTCAGCAATTCTGGGTAAAACAAAATGATACTCATCGCATGATCAGCGATATGATAAAGCAAAACTTTTCCGAAGTAACGAGAGGGTTTTCGGATACGACCATTTTGTGCGCAACATGAAATACATAAGAGGAGACTTGGAAGTTGATCGTATTGTCTAGGATCGGTGCGCGAAGTCTGCATTACAATGCGCTTTCACTGAGACCGGCTTAGAACATGAAGTTTGCTTCGTATACCGTAATTATTCGAATAAACACCTCCCTCAAATAAACGCCGCAGGGACAAGCACAAATATTATTAAACGCCGCACCTGCCAAATTTTTAATAAACGCCACGGCCTTTACTCGAAAAATTGCGGTATATAAGACAGTGGACAGTTCAAATTCTGTATATATTTATATAAATTTAAAAGACATATGAATTTTATTCTTAGTTTTTTGGGTCGAGTGGTAAGATTGGTTAAGTTGAGTTTTAATTAAACAATAAATTCACAGTTGTTGTTACAAGATTTGCAATAAACGCCGCGGTGTTTATTCGAATAATTACGGTATACCCAACCATCATTTTCCTTTCATAAGTTGCCCCAACTATGCAATATTCAATAAAAATATGATCGAAGTATGAAACATTAGCGAAAGAGTTAAAAACCGATGTGGTGCTATGCAACATTTATGTATAAATGAATAAGTGAAAGTGCATTGCAATGCAGACCTCGCGCACCGATTCTTCGACAATACGGTCAACTTCCAAGTCACTTCTTTTATGTATTTCATGTTACGCGCAAAACAGTCGTATATTTCTCTCCGAAAACCCTCTCGTTAATTCGGGAAAATTTTGCTTTAGCATGTTGCAGTTTGCTCAATACTTATCTCTAAATACTCCACACTGATACAAAGAATTGCAATGAATTTTGGCGCCGAAAAATCGTTATAGATTATATATTAATTAAAAATGATAAAAAGGCACCCTATTTTCTGCTTGTCGGCTGAACGCAACAAGATCGAAAAAGGTACATGTTTTGCTGCTTTTGACTTGGAGGCGATAAGCTCAAAAAAGGTGGGCATACTTGTTTAAAAAGGTACCTTTTTGCATCGTATATTAAGATCAATGAAACACGAAAAAGGTAGGAAATTCGTGTTACTCATAGTGATGTTGGAACTTTTGTAATTTAACCACTGGTTACAAGAAAGTTCTTTTTAATAAAGTAATAAAAATAATAATAAATAATAAATAATTGGATTCCTGAATTTTGTACACATTCTGTTTTCAATCATCAAGATGTAGTGAAAAACAAAAATGCCCAAACCTACCACTGATTAGTTCACTGTAAAATTGTAATATTTATGTAATATATAGTGACAGACACTGCTATTTAATGTAAATATTTGAACACAGTGACTTATATAACTTTTCATTTTAAATTCAATAATAATTTTGTTTAATGTTTTAAAGAAAGCTTATGCAGCGCAACTCAAACAAAGTCTAAGAAGGTATAAACGAAATAATTACAACCAGAGATAAGCAACCCTCCTCTATAACTGTCTAATATTTTGTGAACCTCTCTTTTTTCTGGCTAAAAAAAATATGTGACCCCTCCCCACTGTTTCCATCTTCCCACCCTCTCTGCTAAATTATGGCCAGTCCCTTAGCAGGATATTTAAAGGGGCATTGGGACAGTCCATGCCAAACATAAGTTACTCCTATATATATGAAAGCCCTTCGTGAGTCTGTCTCGGAACAGTCATTTATTAGTCTCAATTCTTTTTCATTAGCGATAAATGTGTTTCTTGCTGGGTAAATACTCTTCGGTTGGCACACTTTTCAAAAGTACATCAATTAACACTCTTCCAAATGTTTCATGCAGCCTAGCTAATGCCAACAAGAGTTTCTTTTATCGTTGTTTTATTTACTAAAAAATAGAGAGCGTTGAACAAGTATGGCTGCATCGAATATTTTGCTTCATTGGCGTTGTTCTTGATCCGAGGCTGTTCAGACAACACAAAATCTTCATCTTACCTCGAAGACTAGCTAGAAGTTTATCAGAACCTCGTTGAAACAGTTCGTAGACCGAATCAATATTCAAACTTTGCTAATATTTTGTAAACAACAATACTTATTTATATCACGTGTTTGTTTTCTATTACCATGTCACTTTGATCAGAATTTTGAAAATTGCCCGGGCTCCTCAAAACATGACGATGGCAAAATGTCGTAAAAGACGGTGAAACAAAGTGGTATAATAATAATAATAATAATAATAATAATAATAATAATAATAATAATAATAATAATAATAATAATAATAATAATA
>JAODVM010101426.1:0-16305 GCA_025400095.1 Phenganax marumi | reverse complement strand
TTAATTGTTGTAAAGTCCTGATTGAGTTTACCGTGGTTAAATAAAGTTACAGTTACAGTTACAGTTACAGTTACAGTTACAGTTACGAGCAACCCACCGCAAAACACAAGAAATTTAAAATAAAATCGTGATTTTGAATCTTACATTGTGTATACAATGGAATGTACAATAAATCGTGCACTACAGTCTACAGCTTACAGTATGGAGTCCACACCTTTTTTCCACGTAAGCTTTCGAGTTTTTTCCTCAAATCTCGCCATTTCCTGCATGCATATACTACATGATATACTACCACAATTTATATACACATAGCACAGGAGTCGCGGAATAATGATTCATAAGTTTGAACTCACATCTCAAAAAGCCTAATTTCTCTTTTTTAGTGGTCTGTTTCCCTATAAGTCAGTGTCAGAACACTCTACAAATACAAAGTATTTAACCAAGTTTAATGGAAACAATTTGGCTGTTCAGTTGTTCTAGTACCGGGTATTTCAACCCCAACTCTGTTTGAGCACCAGCAAAGATTAGTTTTTTCATGACACTGGATTCTGCTATAATATCCCTGAGAATCACACTGTGGAATGAAGACACCAAACAAATTGTCGTGGTTCAGTGATGTCGCTGCGTGTTCATCGCACGGTCTTGGTAACTGTCCTGAAAAGTAATGTTTGAAAATCAGTCTCTCTGAAGCAGGGTCTCTCCGAATGGGGGGGGGGCAAAAGGGGTAATTTGCCCCCAGGCCCCCAGCTTAAGGGGTCTCCAAAACAAGGAAGAAAATAATAGATACAATGGCGGTAAATTATTCCCACAGGGAAAGGGCCTGTAACATGGATTTCGCCCCGGGCCCCCAACTTTCTCTGAGAGGCCCTGCTCTGAAGTTTAATGGAAGAAACCATAGACGTATGCCTATACCGTTTTTCGTTTAGCTGAAAAATAAACTACTAAGCTAGTAACCAACTGGCGAGAAAAGTCGGTTAATCCTTCTTTACAATTTGAAACGAAAGAGTGTAAAATACCGCAGTTAGCTATTCCTTTCATTCGTGTTCCATTAGTTTCCTTGCCAGATCTATCTGTACACCAACACTCGTCAGTTGAATGATCACATTGCATACGAGAATAATATCCATGCACATCACAAGCAGGTGGAACTTTAGTAGCTTTATCTTTTGACAGAATATCTCTTCTTGCAGACTCGCATTTCCTCCTCTCTTTACCTGTGAGAGAGACGAACTAATATTTCAAAAAACGTGCAGCAGACTTGGTTGTCTTTATTAGCTATAGAAAAGAATTCGCAAGAGAATTTCTACAAAAGTAAAAATCTTTATATCCACCCTTTCTGCATATGGTTTAGGTCCTATGAGTTCGCAGTAAATCTTATCAGTTATATCAATTTTGAAAAAGTGATATGACTGATAATAAATTTCTACAAAAGTAAAGATCTTTAACTGCTCAAGCGCTGTAAAAAGAAACCCCCAACAACTTCCACGTTTTTTCGCTCATTTCAAACTTCAAGGCTTTATGCAAGGACAAGTATCTGAAACTGAAAGCACCAACGATGAAGCCACAAAAGTGGTTAAAATATTTACTGTCTATTTACATTCTTAATGTTTGCTTTTATTCCAAACAAACTAACAAGCTTACCACAGTATGGTCTTTCATAGATAGTTGTTCCAGCCACGGTACTTCCCATGCTGTTCACACACCAGCAATGACCGCTGTTTACATTGCACTGCAAGGGCGCAAAATAGCCTTTTTCTGTGCACGCTGGATCGTACTCTAGACTATTATCAGGTGTCGACGTAATTTCGTTTCCTTTTCTTTTGAAAGCAAAGCAAGGCTTCAAGATTTTCTCATCTATATATAGTAAATATAAAGCCGGATCTTACATTCTGTACGTAGATGAGGATGCTATGGCCTAGGTACCGGTCTAACACGTGGCTCTTCTCGAGTGCCGAATCTAATGTAAATACCTAACGTCTTTGTCTGAGCTCATTTGCATTATGTTTTGCACATGAAAAGAGCGACGTTTGACCTAAGAGTAGCATGAAAATAAGTAGCAAACTTGATTGTACATCGTTAATTTTTTGTGAACTTCAGAAAATTCACTCGGTTGTCATATTGCACTCTTCTGCTCACTGAAACTTTGTGTCACTCTTTCTACTTAGTACCTACTATAACTTCTGGCGGTCTTTAGCATAAAATACCGGCGGCCACTGTCCACTGTCACGTTTTTCATACGCGTATGTACGTGCACGTGGGTGAAACTATTAATTACTTGGAAGGGAATACAGCCCTATATGCTTACAACAATAAAAACACATAGAGCGAAATCACAACAGTTTCTTCTACATATGCAACTTTTCTTTTTTTCATTCTAGTTTTATATTTGTGGATGTGGCTTGACTTGGGTATTTGACTTACCACAGCTGGGCACTTTTCCTTTCATCCTTGTACCTTCGATCATTGAACCATATTTATCCGCACACCAACACAATGTTGTATCATTGTTACATTGATGTGGAGAATAATAACCTTCATCATCACACACTGGTGTGTATACGTGTTTACGTTCACTAGACATCATGTTGTTCACGTGAGCGAGGTGTTCTTCACACGGACCACGAAGACGCGGCACTGCAGGGGATCGCTTCTCATCTGGAGAAAAGTAAACGTCATCGCACACTTGACCAAGAGTCGCTCAGCGAAACAGCAATTTCGACAAAGGGTACATTATGCTATGTTACAAGTGTCAGTCAGTTGCCGATAATTATCAGATATAGACCTGGAGCGAGAGGGATTTGGGGAAATACCATCACTGAAGGTACTATTTCCCCGAGCGAAAGGTCTATGATTTATTATACCGAAAAATGTACCAAAGCAGAAGCACACGATTTAAGTAGTAAAACGTTTAGTTTATAATCTTCATCTAGATCTTCTTTGGCCATGTTAAGTAAATATGAAGTTTTCGACGTCTTGGGTTTAGCATTTAGCAGTAAATGCATCGTAGTTTCACATTTATTCTACGAATTGCCCTCGACCTGAAGAGTGGGACATATTTCCACTAGCGACCTACTACTGTACCTCACAACGATAGTAACTGGTAATATTAAAGAGATGCACATCAGACAATAGAGAGTTTTAGATTGACGTATTTTCGTGTTTCCCCCTAACTGCATTCTGATTGTCCATTATTTAGCTGTTTAGAAATGTGTCGTAATTTCTAGACGGAAATCCAAATCGTACAACAGAAACATGTCTGGTCATCGAGATAGTCGATATGAACGACCATTCACTGGTGTTCAAGAAATCATGGTACAACTCGACGATTTCTGAACATTTGCCGGTGGAAACCATCATTTTGACTGTTCCAGAACATCTGTGGATGTGGATTTGCCTTCATGCGATGCTGAGAAAAGGTTGGCAATGAACGAAAGATGATCTTAGTGAACTGATATGGATCATATTATTAGAATTCATAATATGAACAATGAAAGAGCTTGGCAGGAAGTTTTGAAATGGGAGTTATTCCAAGCTCAGTAAGTAATCATTTGGTCAGGACTACCGGGTTCTTAAGCCATTCCTGATCTTTAATAAAAATGGTATTTAATGAGAAATATATGCAAATATGTAAATTTAAAAAACATATGAATTTTAGTTTTTTGGGTTGAGTGCTAAAATTGGTTAAGTTGGGTTTTATTAAACAATAAATTCACAGTTGTTGTTGCAAGATTTGCAATAAACACGGACTCGAATAAACGCCGCCCTCGAATAAACGCCGCACATCAAACGCCAAAATTTTAATAAACACCGCGGCGTTTATTCGAATAAATACGGTAATATCGAACGTCAATCTAAAACTCTCTAATATTGTGACGTTACTGCCGGACGTGTTCATATTTCATATAGTTAGGCACTTCCATATCAGCTGCATGCATCATGATGCATGTGTATTTGCTCATTGTACTTACGACAATCTGGTTTTCCGAATGTCAGAGACCCTTGAACTTCAGTCCCATCGTGCATCACGCACCAGCAAAAACTGTTGTTTCTACTGCATTGTGAAGGCTCGAAGAAACCACTTCCCTCGCAGATTGGTTCATTAACTTTGTTGTTTGGAGGTAACTTTGAAACATACGATTTAAGTATATCACAGGGTCCATCGTTAACACTGTTGAACGCACTTTTAACTAGAAAAAGTGAAGCGAAATACACCGCGAGCGATTAGTCAATGAAAATATAGCAGCAAAAAAAGCTTTTGCTGAGAATGGACCATCAGATATTTGAGACTGATTCCAAAACATATACAGCAAAGCAATAATACAATATAAATTTCATGAAAAAGATCGAAAAGCATCAAGCACAACGTGTGTGACCCAAAAAATGTTCTGTACAGAAGAGCTCCAACCCATCCGCTCAGTCAAATAACTAATGCTTCGTTCCTATATGAATACAGGCTATAATACTTCAGGTTAAGCACTGACAAACAATTTGGAAAGCTGACTCCAAACCCAGTTTGACTAGTTAGCTAGAGTGCAAAAATCTCGATGAAAGGGTGCAGCAACAACTGAACCAAAGAATAAGGTTAACTTGTTGACAAAAATTTTTAAACTTCGAGAGCCACGAATTTCAGCGATTTTCCCTCTGATGGCAAGAGTTCTCACTGATCAAAGATACTAATTTTTGCGTCATAATGAACTTACAGCAATTTGGTGTTCGTTTTGTTCTAGAACCAGACAGTTCTTTGCCATGTTTATCTGCACACCAGCATACTCCTGTATGTACATTGCACTGAAGCGGCGAGTAGCCCCCGTCGGCCTCACATTGAGGAACATACGGTTTCTTTAACAGAGACGTTTTCAATGCTTTAAGACGGTTGGCAAGACATGGCTTTACGTGAGGGTTTGATAGCGTCACTAAAACAACAATCAACAAAGAAAATCAAAATTTATACGGATATACATGAACTTGGTCAGCTGCTCATGGTATCGTTTGCCGCAGGACTGCCATGAATGCAGCCAGCCCAGCAGCCAAATGTGGTTGAGTATTGAACATAACAGTTTTCCAAAACTGTGATTACAATAGAACAATCAAGAACGATGTATGACTGCTCAGATATAATTCAACAGCAGATTTTGCTGTTTTCGGCAAAATAAATTTGTTACTTTTCGCTTGTTCCATGCAAAATCAGAGAATCGATCAGTGTGTTTTTCTAGTTTTTTCTAGTCTATGAGCAGACTGTGTTTGGAATCCAAAGCATAATGTGAAATAAACAGTTGGCTTTTAGCGATCTCTACAAAATCACATACAGAGTATGAGGCTGACTACTCACCACAATCAACATTTCCTTTTGTTCTTGTTCCTTTCATCATTTTGCCATTCTTGTCAGAACACCAACAGTACTTTCCGTGACATTGTTTACTATCGTAAAAACCAAACTTATTGCAACGTGGATTGAAAAAGTTACGACGCAATGTGTAGGCCAGTTTTTTTCTTCTTTCCTTATGTGCTGTGCAAGGACCATTTTTCGCCTTGATCATTTGCACGTTAGGCATGTTCATTGATCTATCCGCTAGAGAAGAAAAATAATCGAGGTGTTGAACCCCGTCTTCTGTATTGGGAGAAGTACTTCTTACACGGAGGATTTATATTGTGCAACAGCTTGTGTGCCTATATAAGGCCTTGAGTGAAAAGCGTAATCGTCAGGGGCAAGCGCTTTTTATCAATGAGGTTGTGGGTTCTATTATATTTCTACGAAAAGAGTCCATCAACTACTCTGCTGAAACTGAAAGCCGTACGCTTTATCCGAGTGCTCCGATTTTCTCCTACACGAAAAGTTCGCATTGGTGTGCTAAGACAAACACATTAGGAAAATAATAATTGATCATTGTAAAAAAACAATCCAGGGTAATTTATATATTGTAGAAATGAGAAAAATTTGTGAATCGTTACACGATGCAGTTCATGCGGCCAGGTAGCTATGTGTAAACCATGTATCTATGAAGAAAACTCGCTAAAATCCGGTCAAAAAGGATTAAAAGTCTACAATAAAGAATTTTTTCGGAAAAAAATTACTGATTTGTTGTGAGCGAGAGTTGAATTCACATCTCTGTGTGCACAGTGCAGTCGCCCTGTTTTGTTAATCAGCTCTGATGAAGAAAATAAATGTACTTTATAATAAACAGCTATTTGTCAACTTACGACACTCTGGTTTTCCAAACATCACCGTTCCTTTCAGTTCCATGCCATCCTGCTCTACACACCAGCAATATTTCTTGTCTCTGCTGCACTGTAATGGCCTGAAGACGCCACTGCGTTTACACACTGGGATGTGTATGTTACCAACGCTTGGCAATTGTTTGATGTATTTCTTCAGTTCATAACAAGGTTGTTTCTTATGAGTTGTAAAGCTGTTTGTCACTGGGAAGATAGTAGCAATTTTATAAATGACAACCTATATATAGATGGTCAAGCTACAGTGCGAAAATTTGGTGTAAAAAGTGGTGTTCAAGAATGTATTTCACAGTTTTTCGGCATTATTTTAATATACATGTGGTCTTCAACGGTCGGCGAAACATTCCCTATTTCAATTCTCTTTGAATATAATGAAGAATAGATTACTTAAATATTTTTGTTGGCATATGATGTCATCTTCTGGTAATGAATCATTATGTGTTTATGTGAACCGTCTATATGAAACATTTGAACGATTAAAAAGTTGTGACACCTGCGGCTGCTCTTTTTGAGCACAAAGTTGGATTTCGCAATGTGTGCTACCATGATAGTTAATGCTGAAAAGACCTTGATGACCGTATGAAGAAAAGACTTCTAAATGAGAAGTTGTGAATTTGTTAACTGCGGTTGAAGTTTATTTTTTGAATTCATTTATGGGTAAAACTCGACAAGATTATCAACTTACGACATTTTGGTGTTCTTTTCGTCCTTGTATTTTTAATCTCACTCCCCCACTTGTCTGCACACCAGCAGAATCCTTGCTGAGTGTCGCACTGCACAGGTGCATACGAGCCGTCAGGAGAACAAAGAGGAACAAACATTTTCTTCCCCATCGATGATTTTAGACCATTAAGACGTTTAATAAAACAGCGATTTCTTGGAGGTCTTGTTGGTCCTGATGCAGAGGTAATTGATTCTGCAGAAAAAAAGCAATTATTACTGCATGCCTGTATGGTTACATGCTAGAAATGCGTAATAGTAGTAAACGTGGAAGATAAATAACCAGATAACACGGAATCGTTTGGAATGAATTCTTACGATAACTAACATTAGTTTTGTGATCAAGCACATTGTATACAATAACAGTCTTCCGTGATTCCTTAATTACTTATCATATTTACTTTCAATTTACTGCTGTTCTTTGTCTAAACTTCTTTTTAAACTGTTTCCCACTTCCCAGGTAAGCAATTTGCACTCTATTGCAATGTTATATAGCATTAGCAGTACGCCCAAGTTTAGTCAGCAGTTTTTAGTCGCATTCGTGTAAAGTCGTGCTAATTTGGTAAGAGAATGTTGAAATTCTTACTTTTCCACCCAACTCAGCTGTAACAGTCCTTAAATGTCATAGAAAGTGTTTTAGTCATAGAAAGTGCTGAAAGTCGATGAAAAGTTAAAAGAGTCAAAGAAGTCTTGTTTATTTCGCGGCAGAACTGTAACTTAAAATTGGTAGTAGGAAAAGATACGCTTGTTCGATGCGCAGGCAACAGCTAACTCAGCTAACTCCTGAAAAAAGCCTAGTAACAGAATCATTATTATTCAATTCAAACGTGCAGGAAATTTGTTTGATTTGGTTTCCTTAATAAAGGTAGAAAGTTTACTAACTCTGGTGGCCATGCACATTTCATGCCGGTTAATATTTCATATTTCTTTACCACAACTAACGGTTCCTTTTTTCTTCGTTCCAGAAATACGCTTTCCATTGCGATCGGTACACCAACAATACCCAGAATAACACTGTTTCTTTGCGTAAAACCCATCCTCATCACAGCTAGGATCAAAAAGCTTTCGTTTCACGACCAACATCAACTTGGCTCGTCGTTTCTTATGTTCGGTACAAGGACCACCATTATCTACTGAAAACGCGTCTTCGATATTCTCATCAGAAGAAGCTTCTACAAAAATTAAAATAAAAAAACAATTAAAGAATTTATTCTTTTTAGCGAAAGCAGACAGGACGATAACATCGTTGGCACGAACGTCTTCTACCGCTGAGAGAGTGTGTGCTTGATTCTTGATACGGACAAAACTTCTTCAAGTGAAGAGTCCGTCTACTTCGCCGAAAGATCCTAAAACATCTATATTAACTCAAGTTCTTCAGACATCATGTTTAAATGTTAAATTTATAGGAAATTTTTCATTTGCCTTGGGATATTTTCTTTGAGACATCCTGTATATATGATAACGTACTGATATGTAACAGTTGGAGCATGCACCGTTTAACAAAACCTAAAACTTTGGTGTTTCGGCAATAAATTCAAAATTTCTACGGACTGCTGATGACTATGTCTATGGAAACCGGTCATAGTTATTGAGTTCATAATTTAGGCTCTGTCCACTCTGAGAGAACGCAGGAAGAACGGCTGGATCCCAAGTACTATTAATTTTTTATATTCGAATCTTACCGTTTTTGTTTGGTTTTGAGCAATCTGTAATCCCTTTTGTGTGTGATCCCTTCTTTTTGTGTCCCAACTTATCAACACACCAGCAATACTTGTTTCCGACAGTGCACTGCAGTGGAGAGTAAAAACCATCGTTTCCACATTTTGGTATAAATAATGATCGATACGTCTTCGCTTGGTGTTTAAGAGAACGTAAACGGTGACTTATGCACGGTTTTCGCAATGCTTTCAATCCTAGAAAACAATACAATTAACAAAATACAATAGTTTTCGTCGATTTTAGATTTACCCTCACATATCATTTCCAATCCTAATTCAGTCCTTGAAACGATGACTTAATCTAGTCGAGAAAGTTTGTCTTCTGTTTCATTACAGATATAGTTTGGTTTTGCAGGTGCACAAATATATTTTTGTTACGAGCAAAGTACTGACCAACTTGAATTGAAACAAAATAATTATTTTTAAAACGAAAGGTTCATCAAGCGTAATCGAATGAATAGAACTAAGCCCTGTTCTCGTACATCGCCGATGATATCCGAATAATTTTCTTCCTCGACAACCAACAACGAATGTCGCATCGCCAACAACAAGCAAAATGTGACAACCAGGCTTTATTGGTATGCAAGCAAAATAATGGATAGATCTTAAAGAATGCCACAAGGGTGACCCACTATATAAAAAATCACCGTATTTGTTCAAATAAGAGAGCCGCCTTCGAAAGCCACCGTCATCGAATAAGCGCCATATTTTGGGCGTAAAAGTCAGTAAGTGACGCAGTTCAAGTGCAGCTCTTAGTTGAAAAATTCCATACAAAATCATATTGGGTAAAACTTATGTTTCATTTACGAAGTATTCTGGGAAAATTCAGGGGAAGTAACAATATAGTGAGAAATATTGCAATTAGCCACTTCAAAAACTGCAAATGCACTGGAAGCGAGTTTTAAAAAGTGAAAAGAGTAAGAAATAAACCTTTCTAGTCGAAAGAGCAGCCTAAAATTAATAAGTGCACAAAGTTTGACCACATTTGGATCGATATATTATAAATGAAAAGCTTCTAGAATTTGTGACATCAGTATAATTTAGTATTATTTTGGGGGACGCGCGTCCCCCAAAACAGTACTAATTTATACTAATTCCGCAAATTCTGTAGGCTTACTATTCACAATATATCCATCCAACTGTGGTCAAAATTTGCTTTCCTACTAATTTTAAGCTGCTCTTTCGACTAGAAAGATTTATTTCCTACTCTTTTCACTTTTTGAAACTCATTTCCAGTGTATTTGCAGTTTTTGAAGTGGCTAATGGCTCTCGCTTACTGCTGGGGCAAAAACATAATGCGTTTCAAAATGACAAAAAGCTAAAATAAATTTAATGGCTAATCGTTGCAGGCATTTGGAATAAGCGACGCCTCTATTCCCTCAAATTTAGTGCCGCAGGTGGGACGCGAAAAAAGTACATTAGCACCGCGGTACCTATTCGAGCCATAACCATGTGCGCATAACAGTTCATAGCAAAGCAAATTTTCAAGTGTTATAAGTCCTCATTCGAGTCTTTAAATATGAATTTGTTTGATCTAAAAAAAACAGGTTTGTTACGCCTGGTGATGACTTCGCGGAATTAACATTATCGGCTCTATAGTATCTCAAAAGAAAGCCTACCACAATCTATTTTTCCCTTGGTTCTCGTTCCATGTTTCATATTTCCATTTTTGTCCACACACCAACAGTAACCGCTGCCCCCATGGCATTGCAGTGGCAGATAGTATCCTCTCGAGTCACAGAGAGGAATGAATGGGCGAAACGACGAAGGGAAAATAAACGATTCTATACGCTTTAAATGCTTGCGACATGGCTTCAGTGCAACTTGTAAAAAAATAAAAACAAAAACTTTTGACTACATTTGTCAGTATCAACTAAAAAGACGAATATGCTAACCACATCAAATAATGTACGCCTTGTAACAATATAGTGGACATGTAAAGTCAATTTCTATTTCTTAATTTAGTGATTACCAGTAGAACTCTTTTCAGCGACGGAATTGTCAATGTCGTTGGTTGATACCTAAAAAATAAAATTCGTTTAATGATATTGTCGGGGTTTTTTCGTTTTCAATTGTGCGGAGACAGACTAATTTCCTTCTTATTTTAAATCAGCGGTGACTGTGGTCATTTTCCTGATTGTGTAATACGTAAATAAAAACTTTCATGACTTGTGGCAGTATTAATAACATCAGTCATAGTACAGGCTCGGCAGAACGAAATTTGGAGTGGGGGGGGGGGCTAATATGGAGATAAAATATTTTTGCACTAAGATGTACAGATACATTTACAGGGGAATAAAATAGCGCGGGCATAAGCCCCCCAAGATCTCCATGTTTGTTTAATTTCTGCTCCTGAAACACCATTTAATACACCAAAGAACAGAATAATGATTAGCTTATTTAAATTTTCCAAACATAGAGCGTCTATTGTCATTACTTGCAACAAAAGTTTTGCAACAGACACAATTGACAGTTTTCCCTCGGCGGAATTTTTACTGCCACGGCGTTGAAGCGGGATGCTGTCATTGTAGATCCTATCCATGTTTTCACAGGCATTTCTTTTCAGTTCATAAACTATTACGGTTTAACACTAAATTACGAAATGGAATCAGGTTCTTCTAGCTTCACAAAAAAGTGAGGGGGCTAAAGCCCCCAACACCGGGCCTGCAGTAAAATCATCCGAATAAATTGAAAGGGGAATGGTAATAGAGCGAAATCCGTCTATAATTCATACGAAAAATTTATTTATTTATTTATTAGGCTTTGCCAAAGAACATAAGCTCAAACATAAGGTTACATCCTGTACGTACATTAGCATATACAACATATATATTGACGTGGCTGGGTAAACGCTACAGGTTTCGCCAATTACAGCGACCCTTAAATCCAAAAGGAAAATCCAAAAGGAATAAATGTTTAATCAACATCGTATTCAGGGATACAGAATTCTGTTGCTTATGATATACTCAAATTTTTTGTGGTTCAGATGTTCCATTTTCACAAGACACTGTAAGCACATTTGCTCAATGGATTTTCAAATGGATGGTCAGATCGTTAAGGCAAGTATGTATCTCGAAGAAAGAAAATCAAAGCATAGGCCTGTGTTGTATCGTTTAAGGCAAATTTAAGAACGCCTATAGGTTTCCAGAATACATTTCAAGTTTATTTTACTTATGTAAAGGTCCGTTTACACAATCGATTTTTCTCCTCTTAGCGCATGTGATCGAGTTGGACCAACTATACTCGCCAGTTATCCACTCTCTCACATCGTCCAACACGAAAAAAATCGCATCAAAAATCGCCTGTGTAAATGGGCCTTAAGGCTAGTTTCCACTTAGGAAAACTTTCTTCAGAATTGGGAACGGACAAGAAAATTTCCTTTGTGTTAAAGCCATCAGTTCAGGTTGAGAGACCTGGAACAAAGAAAACTTTCCTATCCGATCCCATCGTGAGGAGAATTTTCCTGAGTGGAAACTAGCCTTTAAAGCTTTAAAGCCTCTCCTCTCTAACATGCTCTTTATTGTGCATTTTTCCTGAATCCTAAGTTCACGTGTGCATGCACGTGGGTGTCCAGGTGGTGTGGGCGGAATACAACAGTCAGGCAGTTCCGCTAATGGTCAAAGTAAATTATTTTAGACAGTCACAGCAGTCAGTCCATTGTGGTCGATTCTCGAAACTTCATTTATGTACGAAACATTTAGCGAACTCTGTTAGCAGTGCCCATACCCTTCGGAATAACTTAATTAGAAGTATACAGTTACCACAAATTAAATTAATTAGATTTATGAAAGATTGCAAATGCGTTTTCCATAGTGTATTGAGTGATTGAGGCTCAGCAGAAAAGGCAGCTAGGGAGCAAGACCTGAAATGATGATCAATGCGGTTAAGCGGGAAAACAGAAGATCAAAGAAGAGTAGCAATTGGAAACCACGGCGATGAAGTTTGACTTTCGACTTGCTTTTTCGCACTTTAATTCGTGTGGACAATACAAGGGATTAAAGTTTGTTTGTAATTACAATAGCAGATTTTGGTTACCATCACGCAGAGTTGAATGGGCAAATGTGTAGTCAATTCAGAGCAGGATAGATGGATTTTGATCATCGGAATGTGATAAGCAGAAGTAAATATATTACATCCACTTAAGTTCATCTAGTCGATACATGGGTATACTTCCAAAAACATCACGATTACATTGGGCGATATACATGACTTATCACTTTGATTTGTTTAACAGTGCTGTTCCATTGCTATTCTTTCATTTCTGTGTCTATCAAACTCCGCTGTATTGTTTATTACGACCGACTATCGAGATACGGCCCATTGTATGAGCATACAGTATTTGCAATCCATGCAACACTGAGCTAGTGAATTTAACATCTTCAAGAATAAAGTCTGCAATACGCACAAGTACCATATGTTTCAATTTCACGTTCAACAAATTACTATAAGAACTAGTTTTCGAAAACCAGCTATTCGGGTGACTTAGTATCGGTGAGCCAAGTATGCTTGGACCTCTACTGTACGATAGGCAACCTAATACCATAATAAAACTATCAAAGTTTAAAAAAGAAGTTCAAGGCTTTTTTAACGTTTCTGCACTGCCATGCATTAACGATGACAATGTTCTATAAGCAACCACATCTGAAACTGAGATGATCATTTTATGATGCACAGATAGTATAGAGGAAACTATAGAATTAAGCGGGACAGTCAAGTTCGTGCTGCGCCGCATGCTTCGGTTGCTAGGTTAATTTTCCGCGCGGAAAATTCCGCATAGTGGAAAACGGGCTTAATTAAAGGTTACTGCTCTCTATAAAAAAAGTTTTCCGTAAATATAGAACTAGAGGTAGTTGGTTTTTGCTTGTGGTTTTTGTTATCACAAGCCACGCGCAAGGGGTGTAGTATAAATAAAACTGATTATGACGGATTTGATTCAGTACTTGCTCTGAAGCTCCGAAAAAAATGCATTTCAAGTGTCTTACTCCGAACACTTCGGTGTTGCAGTCTGTTTCCTGCAACAATATCTTCCTTGAGTTTCTCTACAATGGCTCCCTAGTAAAGGTTATGACCCAAAAATTTTATCATGCATGACTGATGACTGACATCGATGACACACATTCGTTTTCTTGTTTTCCTTTTTCGATTTTACCTGTTTACAGTTAATTCTCAATGACAGATTGCGACGCGAAATGTTTTTATTTCGCCGTTTGTTTACGCTTCCATTTTCCTTCCTTCTTAGCTATGTTTCCACAGCGCAAGGAAAGGATTAAAGTTTGATAAAATTATCTCTTACATTTCTTAGCTATTTTTGGGTGCAAAACTCTTTCCAAACGTGCGCACATTATTTCTTGCTATCCGGTTTCGCTGTTAGTGTCTGACATTTTCTCTGGGTTTTGTAGGCTGTCATCCTTGTCATGATTAGTGTCAAATGGCGACATTCTCGTTCTTATAATAGAATTCAAACATTGACAGATTTCTTCATTCGTCTTCAGTTGAAATGTTGCCCGCAATTTATTTTTATGTTTACCATCCAGGGGCTGGTTGTATACGAAGCAAGTTTAGCTTAAATAGAAAGCTCAAAGATAAGCTCAAAGTAGAAACCATATCATTTAAATACTTAACAACGAAACTGAAAATTTCTTAAATAATACAATAATTATGTATTTATATACCTATAGTTTTATAACATAGGATTTGATTTAAAGCTCTTATTGATGTGTGGGAGTGTTTTTGGGTTCTCATACAATCGACCCCAGCTACAGACTAGGTGTTCGAGTGTTATGGCTGCCTCCCGCTGTCGCGTTTTTCGTTAATTCTACATTCTTAATTTTAATAAAAATCCATTTATAAACAACCACAAAATGGAATATTTAGAATTTAATGTTTTGAATGACTACGAGCATATTTCTTAAGGGTTTCTCAAAACAGAACTTTTCGAAGGATTTAAACTTTTGCGTGCGTGTTGCAATTGCAACGGCTATTTCAAACAAGGGCTAAAAACTTTACAGTATTGCGAGCCTATCACAGCCTGTTTAACAGTTTTGCGAGCATTGAAAATACACCAGCAAAAGCAACCCTCAAGCTTTTTTCAACAGTGGTAGCCTCAGTGCTACTTTACGGTTGTGACATTTGGGGACCATATTTATGCGGCAAAATGGATTCGTTCGACAAATTTAAGAGCAAGATTTTTAAAGTTTCAAATGCTATCGAGAAATTCCACTTGAAGTTCTGCAAGCGAGTCATAAACTGCGTGTTGAAACTGGCCGCAAAACAATAAAACTTCATTACAATGAAAGAATATATAAGCACTGTAACTTAGAAGAGGCGGAGAATGAAAAACATTATTTAATGCAATGTGTACACCAAAACTTAGAAACCTAAGACATAATTTTTCAACGTTTATACCAAGTAAACCTCTCGTACTTTAATAATCAGGACTTTTTTATGTATCTTATGTCTATGAAAGAGCTATCCATAATGACGATAACAGCTAGACACTGCTTTGAAATTTCAACAAGTTTTGATCAACTGCACTGTACCACGTACGGTGTATGTTGCAGATGATCAGAGCCGGTATACGTGTATATGTCGTTTAATTGATTCATGGTGTGGGTCTATACATAGTAAGAAATAGTTGTTTGTATCATATGTACTAGTACTGGTATTATCGTTGATTAAAAGTTACTATTTGACAAGCACGTGTGTCGTGAACAAAACAATGAATGCTAACACGAGTTACTGGAAATGGATGCAACGTTTAACTGTCCTCTTGCTAGCAATATTTCATGATTGTTCAAAACGCATTGAGAAATAAGACCTCTGCAATGTTTGGGGACCGTGAAAAAAAGTTCACTAACATCAACGCGCAACACTGAGGAACTGCAGTACAAATATTTCGTACTTTACATTCACATATGATTTTATGATTTCAACATCTTGCAATTTAACCGATACTCACTGAACTGGATCCCTATGGTAATTTATTAAACATAAGTTCTACATACCATGGGACGATGGTCATTGTTAATTTGCCAGTTTCTTTTGCCTGACGCAAAATTTCCCAGGAAGAGAAAAGGAAGAAGACGAAAAATAAAAACCATGTTCTTTCTTGTTTACACCAGATACCTTGAAAATAAAGACAGACCAATACAAGCGCAGTATTGTTGAACAAACAAGCTGTACTATTTGTGTAAACTTTCAGTTGTCTTTGCCACTAGAGGTCATCACAGCATCAATACGTAATCTGTCTGAAGTAATTTACATTCACCGGAAAAATCTGAAGGATTTCTAAGCGGAATGATTTCATCTGATCTATCATTTACCGATAATTAAATGCTTGGTTGTGCAAGATGAATGACAGCGATAAAACTGCTCTGTATATCTACGTTAACGTAAATAAATACATATAAGGAAGAATTTTATTTGATCTTTTCAACCTGTATAGCAAACTGGACATAGATTAACATAATTTGCGCACTCGCATTCAGCGCTTCCATTTTGAAGGAAATTTCCTTTTGAAAGGAAATTTTGGCATTATGAAGGAAATGTGAAGGAAATTCAAATTTGAAGGAAATTTGAAGGAAATTTGGGAAAAATAGGAAATTCTTAGGCTTTTCAAAGATTTGTTGAAAAATCA
>JAODVM010101315.1:0-16306 GCA_025400095.1 Phenganax marumi | reverse complement strand
CAGGGAAACATTTGGGGAAGCATTGCGAATCACAAATGTTTCCGCAACAATGTTTCCTAGTTTGCCCAGGGCTTAATTACTTCAAAATTGGAAACGCTGGCTTAACCAAGACAAACCAAGAATTTCTTAAAATTTCCTGATTGTTTTCCAAGGAAAAAAGTAAACACGTTATTTACTGGCTTTGCTCTGTCCGGTTTCCCCCATTCGAACCTCTCGTAGCCGGTAAATAACATACCATGTAACTTTTTGTTCTATAGCAAGATTACTTCAAATAAACTGAAGTATGTGGTCAAGAGGGAAGACACTGGTAAGGTGATACGAGTAGACGTCGAGGAGGACAAGCAAGTCTTAGATGTATTAGAGTTGAGCAAAGTGCCACTGAAGTTTGCGAGAGACGCAAGGTTGTGCGTCTATCAAGATGGCAAGGAGATATGTGAGGCTGTACATCTTAGCGATGTAAGTCCCAAGAAAGTTTTGTTGGTAAAAGATAAAGGAATTGAAAAGAAAGAAGCGGAGAACAAAGAAAATATGGCCACTGCAACAAAATTGCACGATAGCATCTCAGAAAAGGTGAGAAAAGCTGACAACGCAAAAAGTAGCCCTGAGGCTTTCCGCGAACACTTTGCGAAACAAGATCCGAGTCTGAGCCAAGCCGATAAGGAGCACAAGCTATTGGATGACTTGAAGAAACAAACAAGAGGCAATGCCGCGGCCGTCGGATCACCCAGAGATGTCACAGAGGATGAAGAAATAAGAATCCTTACGAGGAAAATGAATATTGAAGGCCCTGATGGCTTTGAGTATGAAATAATTCCTGAGAGTTACACCGACCTGAACAAGTCGAGCCACTGTTCACACTCATTTTCCTCAGAAGAGGAACGTAGAGCCACTCAAAGCAAGGTGACTTGTACCACCGACTGGTCTTCCTGGGAAGCAAAGTTTGGCTTCTCTGCCTGGGGAATAGTTAGCGTGAATGCTACTGCTGGTGGAGATGCTTCTGACAGTAAGCACGATGGAAGTAAAACTGAAAATACGACAAAAACTTGCGTTGCAGTTGTGACCAAAACTAGTTACCATCAGATGAAAAAATTCAGAGTGAAAGTTAAACTTAGCGAGAAAGCAATACAAGATGCTAGGCAAGTGCTGAATACCCCTATGCCGGAAAAATATCGGTCAATTAATAAGTTTAACGAAAAGTATTGCAGCTTAGTTTATTCTGGAAAGTTCTCTGCTGGCGGTTGGTTCAGGACAATCGCAACGGCAACAAGCAGGAAAGCCATGGATTTTACAGCCTTGAAGGAAGAAGCTACTCGAAGAACAGAGAAACACTGGTCAGTGGGTGTTAGTGGACATGGTGCAGCTCCAGGGGGCACGCTTGGTGCTAACGCAGGAGGTGCGCAAAGCGAGGGAATTAGCCAAGAGAGAAATAATCAAAAACGTGAAGAGAGTTGTACTTCTTCTGTGCAAGTTTCTTTCAGCCTAGAGAGCGTTCCCGGCAACACTTCTGATGACAATGATCTCGAAAACAAAATCAAAGATCCCAAATCTTGGACTGTGTTCCCTTTCGTAGGGGCCATGAAATCGCACTTCACACCGATCTACGATATTATGAAGAGCCAAGCTCAGGCGACAGGGGATGAAGATTTGGAAAGAGTTGCGCTTATAATGAAGCTGGATATAAAAAGTGAGTAAAGTAGTTTGTCTTTCGCTCCAAACAAAATCTATAGGTCTCCTGTACTTGATATATTCAATGTTTGTATTCCGAGATCAGCGATTGTTGATACGTATTTATAAGCGGAGTTACAGTGCATGTAAATTTTTATGCAAAACTCCCTATAGATTAAAGGCTTTTAACGTTTGTAGAAAGTCGTAGAGCGGAAAATTTTATAGTTTCTCCTTGTTTCTTGCTGCAAAAGTTTTTCCCTGTATAATTTCTGGAGACTTTTAGGGGCTGATTACATGGAGACTTTTCAGCCCTGGCTGAAAACTCAGCCCGGTCTCCCTATGAAATACCAATGAAAACGAGTGTGCGATTACGTGACGAAATTTTAAGCCCGGGCTGAAATTTCAGCCCGGCTTGCGCCAACCGGGCTGAAAACTCTCCATGCAATCAGCCCTTTACATGCCGTAAATCAATAAACGTACCGGTAAAGCTTTTGAACGAAAAGATGTACTGCATGCGATTCTTCTATAGCAAAATACCTTTAAAGAAATATTACATATTTATAGAATGCTTGACTTGACTCTGGAACTTTCTCGTTCTAAGTACATTGTACGTCGCAGTGGCGATGAATAATCTCATCTTGAACGATATCGCTGGACACGACATTTTTTTGAGAATAATTTGTTGCTATTATGAAACATTTATCGTATGAAGATAGTTCTGCAATATGAGTTTTCTGGTATAGACTTGAATTGCCTTATATTTTTAGATCGATCGGTGGTTAAAGAGAATTTTCAAAGTCCACCTTATGTGGTTTTCCTGGGTGCTGTTGGCACCGGGAAGTCGACGGTTGTGGAAAAGGTGACAGGACAGAAAGGCAGAAGCTCTGACGCCTACGAGAGTTGCACAAGAACATCCGAGGTTTTCTGGGTCCCTGACGGCAGCCTCATTGTGTCTGATACGCCAGGCAGCAACCCCCTGGAAGATAAACTTCAACACAATGTTTGGATTGCTGGAGCACTCAACTTCATGCCAGTCTCCAAAGTGTTTATCGTTGTAAAGGCCGAGACACGCATCGCCTCTGTGGTCGATCGCGTGCGCAAATACGTGGATTGGTTTCTTGAACTTCCTGAGGAGCTTCTTGCGGTCCTTGTCACTCACATGGATATGGTGGGATGGACGAAAAATGATTTCACACCAAAAGTGAATCGTGAGCTCGGTATTGATACCGTCGTCTTCTCCTGGTTAAACACGAAGAGTGAGACATTGGTGCACGATATCCTTCAGACTTGCACGAAGCGACCGTACAGCCTGACAGTCAACGATGAAAATTTCTTTAAACTGTTTCATGTGCACAACAACCACCGAACGATTCTTCAATACACTGCTGATGAAGTGAAGAAGTTCAGGGAGAAAAAGAGGCAGTTTGATGAAGTCAGAAAGTCCTTTTGTGGTACTTATGAAGAATTGGTTGACCTCGTCTTTACCTTCCTAGCAGAAATGACTCAAGAGATAGTTGAAGCCCAAATGAGGATGCCTGAAGAGTTTGGTTTTACTTTTGATGGTGATAATGGAGCTAATGAAGCTGGTCACGTTGTCAACATGGTGAATCAACTTCTAGCAGTTCTCCACGATGTTAAACAGGAATGCGCTGACTACTTAAGAATTTATAGAGCGTCCATGCGTCACAATCGCCCATGCTGTAAGTGTGACTTGGCCGCGAGAAGAGATGATACTTGCTTTCGGTGTGAAGTGTGTGGATTTGAATCGAGTTTGTATTTTAAAAAATCACTAGCATTAGCAGTTCTGTCTGCCCTATTTTGGACCCTCAGAATTATTATACTTCTTGTCGGAATCAGGGGAACACTAGGGGGAAAGGCATGGTTCCTGGAAATTCTAGTGAATGGCCTTGGATGCGGAACTCTGATGTTGTCCAAACATATGAGGAGGTCAGTTGATATTCCATCTGAATTTCAAGTTGATGCCGTGCGCGCAAGGGATACAAGTGATATTCAAATATTGCCCGAGACTGCATCCAGATTCCGCAAACAACTAAATGACAAGATAGACGCTGCTCAAAAAGAAATGAAACTTTCACTTTGAAGATTGTCTTAAGAATGTCAAACGTGTAACACAGGTCAAAAGTGTAGTTCCAAATTTTAAGGTGGCGCGTGATCTTCGCGCGAGTCACGCGGTGAATTTTTTAAAACTTTTGCGTGACGAAAACGTATCAATTGTTCCCTTGTAATTCATTAGAAAAATATTTCAGAAGGTAACTTGAGAAACTGTCATTCGAACATTAGAAATCTAACATTTTCCAAGAGACTTATGGCAATGGCAACACGAAACTTGAAGATATTTCAAAACTTTAATAGTATAGCAATGATGTGCATAATCAAATTTCATGACCGCCCACAACGAAGAATAGAAATGACGTGCATTTTAGTGCCAGTGTGCGCAATAAGTTGCAACTATGGAGAGCCACCTTAAATAGACAGCGTTTGTTTTTTTTACGCTTTGACATGAACTCTAGTCGTCATCTTTCAACGTAATCACTTTCATTATATCTATTAAAGTTTAAAGCCTCTGTATTTCAAAAAATTTTTGTCCCAAGTTACACCCAGAAATAAGGAAACTTACGTTATTACGTAATATACATGTTGTAGTTAAAAACGACGCGTAAAAACTATCAGTGTTTGGGGGAAACAAGTCTGTGATGTCCATCTGCGCGCGTTTGAAATCTTATCGAGTCAGGAAGTACGCGTAGTCAATTGAAATATTCACGAGCAATGTTGTACTGGGAAATCGTCCTAAAACAATGTCTAATCTATTTGAAAAATGTAATGGTGAACATTATAATCTGGAGTAAATACATAATGGTAAACCTATGAGGCTTTCCAAACCTAATACAATCTATGAACAGAAGACTCAGTTACAAAGAAGCAAAAACTGGGAATCAGCAAATAAATGAAACGATGTCGATGTCGTTCCTGGATTGCGTTTGGTATACCATTATCTTATAAATAGTTTTAATTATAAATGAAAGCATGGCCGTATGAAAAATAATGCAATTATTGATAGGCTACCGTGATTAGATAAATTTAAATGAAATGACGTCCAACCGATATAGTTACTTAATATTAGGTGATTCCCCCACGAAGTTACACTGGAATAACAGAATAGTATGACATTACATAGCCGTTGTTGCGCCACAACTGTCCTCAGTTTTAGTTTCGGTAAAAACCACGACAAAACGGGACAGGATTAATCCGAGTTGACTATAGGCCTTCTAACGACTAATGGTGCATATTGAGACAATGCAACAAATTTTCCATCGAAGAAGTTCGCTCGTCACAAGTTTGCGTGGTGGGAATTGACCAGCTTCTCTTTGATAAGTGAGCACTGTCTTAAAGCTAGAACCAATAGTTGTGCCAATTTTGAAACTGCTCGCTCGATGACAAATGTGTTTTGAAACATTGTTTTAAATTTAATTTGCATGTGTGATTGAAGTTGTATGAAAGGTGCTTTACTTATACTGGAACGACAACTTGGCGGCCATCTCTGAAGCCAAATGGAAGGCCGCCGTCAATGCCGCTATTAAGAATATGGAAACTTTAAAATATCGCTTTAAAAAAGCTCATCTTCTTCCACACAACAGTGTTGTTTTGGATTTAAAGTGCCTACAGATGTATCTTTGATCCCTTAATTAAGAGCGAAGTTTTCTTCAGCACGTTCAAACCTGACAGCCCAGCAGTTTTCGCTGTTAGTGTATTTCAACCCTTAAGACTGTTTAGAAAGTAAGGTTAGACTTTTAAGTATTGAATTATTCGCTTAAAAGGAAATATTTAAAAGAGAAACAAACTTTTTGCTGAATTTCCCACTCCTTGCAACTTGCCTTAGTCCTTTGAAACTGAGTGTTTTCAAGCAATTTCCATCACCCCATTCCTGCTCTATAGGATTATAGGAATATCCAAAACACAAACCAATGGTTTGACGTTCAAATTGGCTTCAACCAATCACAGAGAAACAATGTAAAAACAAGTAATACTGCTCTCGATCGAATTAAAGAATGAGTATAACTAATCTCAGTTGGTTTTGTAAAATCGTGTGTATTCTTCATGAATTTAAATAGGTGTTTAGTTAAAGTGTGATTGTTACTGAAATGTTTTGTATGATTTGTGATATAGAATAATTGCAGTGTAAGCTGCTCCTTGGAAATCAATTACTTAGGTGTGTTTTGTAATAAAATAGTCAAAATAAGTATAATAGTTCGCTGCTTGTTCACTGCGATTTTTGCGCACGCCAAGACTACTGTCGCTGTGGCGTATAAAAACTAAGGTGACGCCACACTTTTTGGGCAAAAGTACCAAGAACAACTGTGCACGACAAGTCGCGAAACGCAATTGTATCGTAAACGTTTTCACAAATCTTTGTCTATCGGCGATGTTCGCCAATGTGTCGTACGTGATCAACGAGGCAGAAATTTTATTCCGACAGACAAAGGATTTAGCGCCTTGGTGATCACCGACAATCGGCATCGCAGTAGTCCAATGACGATATATGAAAACCAAACTTTACTCACAACTCATGGAATTGGCATTCTGTGGCGAAGCAAGGATTACTAAGCTCCAAATATTCCATAACGACAAAATTGCGGCGCAGACAAACAAACAAGCAGCCATACCGTTGGTAGTTCAGGCATGTTTTAAATCAAATCAAATCGAGATTAATGACTTGTAGATATTTAATCCAGTTAATTAAATGTTTCCTTGTACGAACAATAGCAATTATTTCCAAGCGAAAATACAGCAAAAAGAATTGGAAATATTCGTCAGTGATCACTTTCTAATTCGAAAATGACATTATTGCGGCATGACGTCTGTTTCAGGATTTCGGGTTTTTGAAGTAAACAAATATTATAGTTAGAACACTTTGGGCAAGGTTAGGGGTTTAGGGGCTAGGCCAGGGGTAGTAGTTTCTAGGTTAAAAAATAGAGTCATTTTCAAATCAAAATTATTCCAAAAGTTTTTGTTCTTGGTAAAATGGCGCTATGTCACTTTGAGAGATGGAAACGAGTGACGAACGCAAAGCACATGCTTGGAATTTAAATAATGGCGGACGCCGAATGAAAAGCAAGCTATTGTCTCGCAATGTTTGAAAATCTGTTCCTTCTCGTGGTTAGGCAAGAAAAAATGACTTCTTTCTGAGCGATGCAATGGATTTAGACGAGGAAGATGGCTCGTGTGATGGCAATGTTGACGAGGAAAATGATGTAGATGAGGTTTTAGGTTACGAGAAAGGCGAAGCCCTCGAAGCGAAGCAAAGTAGCAGTGTCAACAGCTCTTTGCAGTGGCCGCTCAGGCATAACAACCACAATGAAAACCTCGACAGGCACACGTCGTACTCCTGCAATGGTTTTCGACAAGCAACGAAGCTCAAATATACTTACACGGGGCGTATTTCGCGAATTCCATCACGATATCTGGATACCGACTCAGACAGTTGCGACGGAAGCTTGAAAAACGACGGCAGATTGAAAGTCAAACGTCGCCGAAGTCGGCGAAAAATGCCCAGCAACTCCACCAAAATGCATGTGAACGGTTTCGAAGAACACAAAGATGCCACGCTTTTGCCTGTTGCGGACTTTGAGGTTGGCAAACTGGACGAAAGTAAAGAAAAATGTTTCGAGTACCCAGATGTTTTTCAAAACGCTTCTCCTATTTCCAGCGATATAATTTCACATTTTGCTCACGATATACAGCAAGATACAAGGGCTTTCCACACAAATACCGCACTTTCTAATGAAATGATGTGTCTAAAAACCTCTGAAACTGGTAGTCTTTTAGAATCAAATAATTTTTCACGGTCGAAGCAAAATTGCTGTTTTGCTTGTTGTGTTGATGAAAGAAACGCGAACAATGGCAGTACGCTTTCAGAGTCGTTAACGAAGTCAGAGTGTACACAAACGAGGCAGGAAAAAGAGCCCAACGATGCACAATCTTTTGAAAATTATTTAAATATGCCGTGCAAACGAAAAAGGTTGCTGCACGAGGGGGATATAAATTCGTTGACAAAACGACCAGTCGTCAATTCTGAAGAAATTTCAAAGCAAGTGTCGTGTGCAATTGACAACGAAAGAACGGGTACGAGAAATGAGGATTGCTCTTTGAAATCTTCGTGTATTTCAACGGAAAATAATCGAGATTTTGAAAACAACGAATCTACACCTTTTGAGAAAAAAGCTGTAGGAAAATTTGGCAGTAAGTTGTCGAGAAAAAGACGTTTTGTAAAGGCTGCTCGTAAGAGGACAAGCAAAACATTTGCTGCAAAGGGCGAGAAGTTCGAGACCAGTACGCTGTCCTCAAAAGCTCAAGAACGTGACTATTTGAAAGGTATAAGAATGAGAAAGGCTCTTGCAAAAAAGTTGCAGGTTCGAAGGAATGAGGGCTTGAACAAGAATGATGTTTTGAAGAGAAGTGGTAGGAATGGGCTTGTTTCTAAACTAAAACAGGAGTCTGTCAGGAAAGTGAATGTCAGCAAACTAGAGAAACTTAGTAAAAGGACTGGCAGGAGGAAATTGAATAAGATGAAGGGTGCAGAGACATCAAGACCTTCTCAACATTCCCAAGAGCTTAATCGTGTGTTGGGCATGCGTCGAAGCCCTAGTGGTGATTACGAGTTTCTTGTTGAATGGCGGAATGGGACTAGCTGTTGGGTGTCTTCGGACGAGATTGTTACTGACAAGCATAATTGTTATTTGCGCGAGTTTCTTGCGGAAGCCGAACAAGACATTTCTGTGGTGAACAGGGTGCCATTTCAGGCGTATTGTTGCAACAGCCTAAGTTTGAAGGAGTCTAGACCTGTTTCGAAGTCAGAGGGGACTATCAGGAACTTGTTTTGTGTGGAAAATGTGCCTGAGCCTACCCACTTTGTTTTAAAAGAAAAGGAGGAGGTCACCGTAGAGTACGAGGATGACAATTGCTACATCAAACTCAAACGTGAAACGTGCAAACGTAAGAAGACTTGTTTGAAGATTATGACGGATTTGATTACAGCGTTAGAGGATGCAGCAACGAGCGAGTGTGAAATAGTCATTCTGCAAGGTTTAAGTAGTGAAGTTTTATGTGGACTGAAACTTGATGATATGTCAAATCCAGGAGCAGATGAGAGAGATAATGTGATATTGTCTCAAGCAAGGTATTTTGTCACTCTTTTTTGTTCCCTAGTTTTTACGACAAGGTTAGTCATTGCACCTTCATGTGGGCATGTCACACACACCACTGTCAAAATTGTAATAAATTGTGAAGACTTTTTCACGTGCAGCATAGTTTCGGCTTTGGCCAATGATCGCTGCATCTTGTGCATTGACTCGTACAACTTGTTTCAAATTCCGAGTGGGGGGAGGGTGCTTGCTATTGACTAAATTTTATCAATGTAAGAAGAAAAACTATCACTACGTCTTGAAAGAACATCTTGAAATTAAAAACTTGCAAAGTTTTTGTTGCATAATTTTGTAAAATGCAGAAAATATAGCTGAGCAAAGATGGCACGTTTTGCATATTTTTGTGTTTCATGTGGCAATTTTGACCATGTTCAGCCTCCAAAGTGATTATTTTTTTCAGTACTGGGTCCCTGTGTACAAAGCCCAATTAGCCTAAACAATGGATAAGTTTGAAATAGAAATTGTATTTACGTATTTCTCGTACAACCAAACTCAACGTTTTCTCACTGAATACAATAATTATGTACTCAAACATTCGTTTAGGACATTTTCTTGTAGTTCCTTTATCCCATACTGTACTCACAATACTACATGGTAAAAGTATTTTTGTACTAGTTCTTAGATTAATTATTTAAGTATTTAATTATTTAAGTAGTATAAGTCGTATAATAAGTAGCTTTATCACATTTAGTAAGCAGTTAAGAGCACTGTAGGTTTTTTTTACAAACAATGGTTTTAGCTTTTAACTTCGTAAAATCAGTGGTAATTCAGTTTGTGCAACTGCAAATATTGATTCAATCAAACGCTCTGTCTATCTATCTATCTAAAATTGGATTTGATAGATTCACAGTATATAAGAAAGTGTAGCGAAATTCTGGCTTATCCACCGTTTAGGCTGGACGGTCTACGTACCAGCCCCTGTAAAGCCTTCAGTAACGCCTGTTTTCCACTTCGCCCATACCCTTGCGTAATGTAGCCTATCTCTTTGTTTGGTGAGCAAGCACCATAGCATAACTAATGACTTTAGAACAAAGAAATGCGCTACCGTACGCTTGGATGCGGTTGAAGTGGAAAGTCGGTTTAGGGCTGCATTCCCCTGTCGCGTGTTTTCACGCACGTAAAAGTTTAACTCTTTCAAAGCTTCGTTTCTTGCAGAAATACTTTAAGAGGTAGACACGTAGCTAATAATTTAAGACACCCAATTGTAAACATTCCAGTTTGGGATTGTTTGTAAGCCAATTGTTATTACCATTTAAAGTTTCACGTATGTACACGTGCGTATGAAAAACGCGAAAGTGGAAACCAGCCCTTAGGGCCTGTTCATGCGGGCCGAAATTATTCCGGTTAGCGAGGAAACTTTTCGACAAATTTCCAAGCGAGATTTCGCCTTATTATGTAACAAAAAGTACGAAAAATTAGATTGCGTTCATATGAGACGAAAAGTTATCCCGCTTTCCGAGATCTCGCTTGTTGAAAGGCGAGATCTCGCTTAGCGGGATAAAATTCTCCCCATATGAACGCAATTTTCCCGCCTGCAGGGATTATTTTCTGTTTAGTCAGCAACTTTTCAATTTGTTTTTAACGCCACAGCCGAAAACTTTCCCCCGGTAAGCGGGACAACGTTTCGCCATACGAACAGAACAAACTATTTGGCTGGTCGAAAAGTTTCCTCGCTAACCGGGATAACTTTGGCCCATATGAATGGCCCTTTGGAAGCTAAAGAAAGAAATATACATTTCACCCACTCTCGTATACCTGAACTGACCCTCTCTCGGTCCGACAGTACAATATATTTCTTGTATTATCCACAGCTAGTTGAACTACAGCATCTAAGAGTGAAAAGGGAATATACATATAGAATTATAGAACATACTAAAAATAAATATTATGAAACTAAATTTAAATGTATAATACATGTAATATTAATGGTCGTTCATACTCAACATCTTCTAGCCTGATAACTTAAAACCATCAGGGGCCGGTTCTCCGAAAGGTGGATAGCGCTATCAACTGAAAAGTGATTCCTAGTAACCTTCGTACTATTTTCCCTTGATCGTTATAATATAATATTACGAGTGATATCGATGGATTAAAGTCTCTAATATTTACATCATTGACCAAAATGGAAGTTTCGGCATTTTTTGTTCAATTTTATGAACGCTGAAAAATTCACTAGTTATTCAATGGATAGCGCTATCCAACTTTCGAACAACCGGTCCCAGTTGTGGAAAGAAATGAATTTCAAATGATAGGGCCCTCACCTTCACCCTTGAATGAGAAGCTGAGGAATGATGGGACAAAATATGATAATGAGCTTGCAGAGTGATTTACTTTCCTACACTTCTTTCCAAACCAGTTGCCTGCACCCTACAATTATACAGATATTTTACATGCACTTCTTCTACAAAACGTGTGATACAAATTGTACGAGGTATACACCATGGCTGTACCTGATAATCCATTTCATACACGCAGCCATCTCTTCCACAAAGGAATATTCTGCCATTCATTGTTCCTGTTACTCCAGACATGTAAACATTATCAGTTTGCAAAGTGAACAAAGGTTCAGGAAGCAAGTGCATTTCAAAATATTCTTCTTCTGCTCCAGATCCTAGGTAAAAAACATACAAAAATGACGTAACTACTCAAGATCCAAAGGTCTACATTTTCCTATGTATAACATGGTGAAACGTATACCCGTGTTTTTATTGCTGAAGCTGACACCAAGAAGAACAACATCAACAGGCGTGGTAAGACATAAAAGAAACTTGATGTTTTCTTGAAAGATTCCTGATTTGGGCTTCACCAAACCAGCACTTAATATTGTTTCACTTAAGCCATCAAAGTAAGCCAGATCACTCCTATGAAAAGAGAAGGTACCGCATTTACTCGTTTGAGCGCTGCCCCCGAATGAGCGCCGCATTCGAGATCAAAATTTTTTAAAGAGCACCGCCCCCGAATGAGCGCCGCACAAATTATTTTCAATTGCGGCGCTTAATAGAAGAACCGTCAGAATCGTTGAAGACGTTAATATAAAATAACCATAAATCTTAAATCAACCTCGGAAATTTATTTTCTTGTATTACAATGCTTTTTAGTTCAAAATGAGTGTACTTTAAAGCTCTTTTATTTAACTCTGTCTTCAGAATTTTGGCAAGGCGCAGATCCGCCGTGAAGGCCGAGAACTTTGCCGGAACAACACGGCCAATTTCTTCTAAAAGCTTTCCGCTGTCATATGGTGACATTTAGTGACAAAGACATTAAAACTTCTTTATTTTATTGTTAAAATTTATTATTATAATTCACAAGTAAAAGATTTTTCAACGAGCGCCGCCCCCGAATAAGCGCCGCATCTAAAGTTCTGAAAATTTAAAGAGCACCGCGGCGCTCAAACGAGTAAATACGGTATACCTAGTTTATCGCTACAAACAAATTTAAGGAATTGCTATGAACGTCTTTAGTCCTAGTCAAATATCTTTCTTTTCTTAGCACCAGGCACATCATCAAAACGACGATCCCAACCTCAACCGAAAAAAACACCACGGCCACCACCACCACAAAGTAAGTTCCCCAAATAAATTAGTTAGCCTGCAAACAGGCACTTAAAATGGATCCTCATTACTTTTGTCAAATTTTAAAAGCCTGTTCGCAGGTCACAACGTGAAAAGCACGATATGGCTATAATTAGCGTAAATGAGGAAAAATGTCAGCTAATTGTTATATTCTGTTCCAGAATGCGAGAAAAGTTACTTTGACAATGACCACGGTACTATTCAATCTCCACACTACCCTGAAAAATACGCGGCAAATCAAGATTGCACTTACAAAATAGAGATACCAGACAAGCGCATTCAACTAATTTTCAGGTTGGTAAAACAACTCCGTCTTTAGAAGAAAGAAGTAGTTAAAACTAGGCCCCAAAGTTCTTGCAATAACATGAGTTCACATAGTTTAAGCAACATTGTGCACGGTGAACAAAATACCTCTTTGGAATGTTCACGCTTCTTCACGCTACGAGTTTTGAAATTGTTGTGGTAAGTTTTTAGCGCAGGCCTTCATTGCGTACAAATGTTTCTTTTCACTGTAGGGACGTGGAACTCGAAAGAGACAAGCGCTCAAACAAATGTAAAGATTTCATCGAAGTGTACGACGGCATAGCCTCC
Organism: Phenganax marumi; assembly: GCA_025400095.1. Lineage (NCBI taxonomy): Eukaryota > Metazoa > Cnidaria > Anthozoa > Malacalcyonacea > Clavulariidae > Phenganax > Phenganax marumi. The sequence continues at coordinate 3,258 of JAODVM010101315.1, read as the reverse complement.
TGGTCAACGGTCATATACACAATTTGTGACGAAACGTGGAAGAACAGTCCAATCGTATTGAAGGAAAACAAAGTGAAAATTAGGTTTGTTTCTGATGGACAGAATAACTTCAAAGGATTTTCTGCAACTTATGATCCTTATCGTATAGCAACAGGTACGCTTTCAACTACGTTTCCTTCCTTATCCTTCAAGATCCTAAGGTTTCCCTTTGGCGAACATAGTCGTCTGAATTACACTGAGTAAAGTCAATACTCGGACAGCGCATTACGACTTAATGGTTGCCCAACTGACCTCGTCAAATAATTTGGTTAGCAACGGAGTGAAATTTGTTAAAATATCTCTGTGTGTTTTTTTAGTAAAAGACGACACTCAGAAAGTAACTGGAGTCGTCATAGGCACAGCATGCGGCCTCGTGTTTCTTGCTCTTACGTTCCTGGCAATTTGTCATTCTCGGAGAATCACGTTGCTGCATTTCGCCCGAAGAAGTTACGATGTCTCGCACTCGGACGGTCCGGACGCCATTCAGGAGAAAGCACCGCCTTCCTACGACGATGGTAGGTTATTGACTGGACTAATGTAATGTTGCGAATACTTGATGTAATTGCGTGTAACTTGAACTTGATTTCAATTCAGTGGTGGCCCAACCTCATAAGTACCCCTTGACTGCAATCTGCTCAAAACACACAAAAGAACACTTTGTCGAAACTTTCGACGACAACGAAGAACCGCCACCTTACCCTGGTCTAGTGTCCCGCGCAGAGCCTGGGAATGAGACTGATCTACCAGAAGTCGGAAGCGATGATCGAAGGATTGACGTCGCGAATGATATCGAAGTTGATGAAGCCAATGGAAATGAAGGAAGCGAAAGTGGCGTCACAAGAGAGAGTGAAATAAGAGACAATGACGTAAGGCCGAACATCAGAGAACGTAGTGCAAGAAGTGGTGACGTCATACGCAGTGGTGACGTCACGAGTAGAAATGGTGTCGGTACAGATGACGCCAGAAGCGCAGAGGACGCTGCGAATTGCGTTGTACACGACAACGTCGACATGCCAAGGAATAGAAATGGGAAAAGTAGTGAAATAAGAATGGAAAATGGAGCGACCTCTTGTCAAGCATTTTCACGATCAATTTCAACAGATGTTTAAAAATCAAAAAAACACGCACACTCACTTGGGTTAACAGTTTTGGTTAATGTTTAAATTTCAATACAAGTGCTGTACAAGGCAAGATTCTGCAGTGCTGTCAGTTGATTTAAAGTACACAGTCATCGTGAATATTAGTCGTATTAATAAATATTGCATGGAGTTTTGATGTAACATACTTATGCAGCAAAAGTAATACGGGCTAGCATTGTATCTATTAATTCCTGAGGCAATACATGAACAAGAGCTTATCAGTGAGAGAACAAATGGATTAAAAACTTGAATGCAACTTATCGGACAGTGGTCATGTAAACTTCGACGATATTCGATTTATAGCTGACCAATATGTAAATAAAATAGACAACAGTTTCAATAGTCATACGGATTTGTAGTTTTAAAAATAAACAAGTTACGCGAAGTTCTATCGATATAATATAGTATCATATCTACACAATGATATCAACTTACGTGCATTGAGCAACCCAGATGCGGTATTTCCCATTCTGTGAAGACAACAAGCTTTCGACAATTCTGTCATAAATTTTTAGCAGTTATAGAACGTCTCAGCTTGACAAAATAGTTAAAGATACTCTGTCAAGCACTGTTCTTTCGAAACGCGTCGAACTCTTTCAAAAAATAGTCTTCAATGAAACAGTTTTTTCAACATTTTGACAGAAACTTTACACACGTGTTCGAGCCGCCATTTTGTTTTGACCAAAAGGGCAAGACCGCTGCACAAAAGCACTAGTTTTCGTGTTGAGGGAAGACTAAGCTAGCTCCTCTTTTCTGCAAAACAAATTGTTACAAACATTTGAAGAGAAATATGTTGCATAGCATTTCAATTTTCACCGTTTTGCATAGCAATTTTTTTTCACCATGTTGCAAAACATTTGACTTTTCCCCGTGTCGTGCATAGCAAGAATCCTAGACATTAAGTTTGGGTTGAGGAATGGCAATTGATCTGCGACACTTAAAACAAGGTCAACCGTGGACTGGTTGGAAATTCCTCTTTTGCCCTGGTCACTCAACGATGTAGTTTAGCTGTATCCTTCTCAATCTATTTTAGTGTGACGTAGAATAGATTTCGTTGTTCAATTCGAATTTCCTGCTAGATTCGTCGAAATTTACTTTTCTTTCTGGAAAGGCAAGACACATTGTTTCGAAACGAGATCATGCATATACAACAGTTTGGGTGTAATCTTTATGGTTATATATAAATACACCTGGACATAAGTGAATTAAGCTATATGGAGACATTACACAACAAAACACACGTAATCCATACTTAGTATCATAACATGCAAATAAAATTAGTTTTCACCAGTGGTTTTCACTCAATGTTCCCCGAGTATTCAAGCAGATCATTTGAGCAACATTACGTTATGAATACATTTATGCTATTTACAAGGATTGCGGATCAAAATGGGAAGACTTTTTTCCCTTTCTACTAACTGAAATATAGACAACTTTCTGGAAATTTGAAAACACGACATTGGAAACTTGTTAACGGCTTCTGGCCAATCTTTTTACCACAATTTCAAAGCATATGAACCCCTAGCTATCGTTGTATTCATACTAGAACTCTTTTCAAATTCCCAGGTTTCGATTCGCTGTTTAAAATACTATTTACAAAAAGTAATTTTTCTTTCAGCATAAAGTCCTTATAATATCCATAAAGTTATAGGACGAATTAACTTCTCGATTAGTTTCAACAGCAATTACAGAATATATGTATTCTAGTATAAATTAGTATAAATAACAAATAAGATGGCAACAAACTGACAGTTTTTACATCTATACAGCAAATTTACCTTCGTTATTAAATTACTAAATAGAATGTGGACAGAAACGTAATTACATTACTTCCATCCAACAATAAGATTAGAAATAATATTGCCATTAAAACATGCTCAGTCAGCTTTTGTATATTGTAATACGAGTAGTTATTGAATGATTACGTGTCTTTATGTTACAATAATTCGGAAAAAAACCAAAGTTTTGAAAGATTTATGAAAACTTTAAGCCCGTTGTCCACTACGCGAATTTGTTCGAGCGAAAAGTAAATCTAGCAATGTGATTGGCTTGCAAAATATTTCGCCGCGAAAAATTCTTA
>JAODVM010101204.1:0-16315 GCA_025400095.1 Phenganax marumi | reverse complement strand
CAGTGAATTGCATAATCCTATTGTCCCTTCTAGAGATAGTTATTCTTTATTGTCACAACAACATCGCCCCTACAGCTGGGTCACCAAGATGGTGTCCTGCAACTTCAATCCACCAAAGGTAGTTCTTGAGTATTACTGCAATTTCAAGTGCATGGTGGTGATGAAACTCTACAACATCTCAACACTGCCACCCGAAATGCAATGTATTCTTTGAAAATAGTCGAAAATGAGGTGATTGCAAATATTTGCAAATACAAATTGGACAAGTTGTCATGAAAAATCAAAGGGGGCAAACATTTTAGTATTCTGGCAGACAAGGCTGCTGATATTTTGAACAAAGAAAATCAAGCTATTACAATTAGGTTTGTGCATGCTTCTAAATCCATGATAAACTTGTTGGCTAATATTATTGTAATGAAGGTAAAACTGCTTAAGCTATTAAAACAATAACTTTGGAAGTTGCTCCTGATTTGGGTGATGATGGTGGCATGATAAATAGTTGTAATGTAGCTCAACCAAATACAGTGTATGGGATGTATACTGATTAAAGGCAAATGTATGACATTTTTCATGGAATTTGATTGGTGGCAACTTCAACAGGGACATACAAAGTGGGAGGAAGGGGCCATCCCCCCCCCAAAAAAAATTGCTGTGCTAGCTTTATTTAAAATTGAATATAAATCCATAACCAAATATCCCTGCTGTAATCACCATTTTCAAAGCAATGTGTTCATTGAAGGTCTATGGTCATTGAAGGTTTAACCATGAAAAAGAAATTATAATGTGTTAATTAATTGAAGATTGTATGGAACAAACGCTGTGTTGACTAAACCACTTTTGGCAACTCACTGGTAGAGATGTCATAACGTCTCAAAGGATGCATGAACGCCATTGAAAATGGGAGATAAGCCCCACAAAAAGGTCATTTCCGACGATCTAGAAGGTCCAAATTTTAAAAATTTTCTCGCTCGGCGCCAACCATGGTGGCGCCTCGTGAGTGGTGAATTTGGAAACTACTCAAGAAATATCCTAGATCCGCCCCTGAACTCCGCAGTCTACTCCGCCCCGTTGAAGTTGCCTTGGTGGAAGCTCAACTTCGAGTTTGCTGTTTTCTCCAAGGGGCCGATAACATTCTGCTAGCTGTTCTTGAGTAACACAGAAAACTCAAACAAGAACACACCATTGTTACTAAATTTAATACGATTGCAAAACCATGTCGATTCTATTTCATTTGATTTATGCAGACTTTAACTTGCTATTGTTACAGTTCGTTTGTTTTTCAAATTATTTATAACACTGCGCTCGTTCGCTACTTTCTTCCGAACTCGAGTCTTCTTTATCCTCGTTATCACCGTTCAGACGTATGAAGACGCTGGAAATGAAAGCAGGTCAAGAAAGAATAAGAATCAGAAAAAACCAATGACAAACTAATAGAAACATGGGAATTACCGTTTTGAAACCTTTCCCGAGGTTGTTTTTGTTCACTGAAATCACGTACAGTATTGCCTTTCACGAAAATCGTGAAAAAATCGTAAAAAAGAAAGTAAAGAAACCCTGAATTTTTTTAAAAAATCCTAAAAAATGATATCGGTCCTAATGCAACACCTTTTCTCGAAGGTTGAAAACTCAAATTAGGTAATAAGATTTTTCCTCCCCGTGTGCGCTAGGCGGAGGTTTAAAACGGCCAAGTTTGTTTTCGTTTCTTTTCGACCGCAGAAACCAGCACTTCGAACACCACGTGTATTTATTATTGTATAGCTTTCGGTCCGTTAACCCGGTGTCATGCAAAATTTCTGGCTTTCGTTGTTCTGCTCATGCGCAGAGATGCGCCATGATTGACTTCCGCTCAGAAATTTCGCAATTCCTCAACTAGCGACATCACGTGCGAGCACAAAGAAGGTAAACAAGATTTTTCAATCTGAGGCCCCGTTTACACGGTACCGGATTCGCAAGGTCACGACATCAAATTAAGCAGTTTCGAGGCGCGTTTAGCTCATAAATTTATGATAACGTTGCAGAACTTAATGACAACTAATCCTAGAAAAAGTTGTTAGAACAGATAAAAGCGTACAGTGGGTAAAGTCGATGTCGTGACCATGCGAATCCGGTACCGTGTAAACGGGGCCTTAGTATTTTGTTTGAACATGTTTGGTTTGTGCTTTGTAAATTGTAAATTGGTTGACGAGAGTTACGTTTACTTGGGTGATTAACAAGGAAGATTTAAAGCTTTAACAAAGGATTTGCTAGTGAAATGAACAAGTATGGAAAAGATCAGATCAATGCTTGACAGTCGATTTCGTCTCTTTTGCGGTAAATCGGGCGAAATTATTTGTGGATTTGTGGTGAGTAAAATAAATATACTTTTATTTTAGTGGCTTTGTAATATTTCTGTTTCTTATTATTATTTTGGACGTTTTGCTTGAGTTGTTTTTATTTTAGTTTCGTTAGTTTTAAGTCAACCCAAAAATAACAATATACAACAAGCAACAAAAAAATTTTTTGTAAATACAATGTAAAATGACTGACAATTTTCTCGACTTTCTGCTTCAGCTTTTTTCCCGGTTTCTGTACCTGCTAGTACAACCCAATGCCGAACAAGTGTTTTGCACTCTTTTTTTAAATGAAAGTTTTTGTTGGTTACATACTTGCGATAAAACACTTAAAATTCCCACTCCTGGCCAAATTCAAAATGGCGCATTCAAAAGGGCATGCATGGTGAATAATTAAGACATGATTCGTCATCAGTGCTCATTCTATGTCTATTATTTCCATGGTGAAAAGTCCATGTTAAACAACACAAAACTTTTCCATTGATCCCGACCCGTCACCCAATCAATTAGAAACAGTCCATATTCGTCATAAGTAAAATGGCCATGAATTCGTTCAAGGGGGTACTATCGATTAAGTATTGCACCTCAAATTTAAGTCTCCAATCAATAAGTAATGACAGTGCCACTTGAGCATAATCTGGATGTTCTCAGTTGACCGGGGAACATTACGGTGGTGTACGTATTACTCGCGCCAACCAAGCGAAACCACTGCGCGAGGCTTCGCGGAACAAAGAAGACTGGAAAAATTCATGTTTACTTAACATGGCCGAAGACAATCTGAACGATCTAAGCGAAGATTAAAAACTAAACGTCGCTACAAGCTGAATCATGTGCTTCTGCTCCAGTACATTTTTTTGGTATAATATATACACCTTCCGCTTGCACGATTTGGAGACATGTTACTCTTAGTGACGATGGATAGTTTTTCGGAATGATTTTTATTGTTAGTACTTCACGACTTACAGGTTGTACCACCACTGGACAAAAATAGTGAAGACCGTGATGCTATGCCGGACCCTGCGTCCGGAAGCAACAAGACTTTGATGCAACGTTTTCGTGATAAATTCAAGCAAATGGTAAGTAGAACAATTTCCATTATTTAAATTATCATACAAAGCGTATGGAAATTTGAACATACGAGACTAATGACAGAGATTTTGAACATTTTCATTATCATTTTAAAGGGAATATAAGTTGATCGTTCTGTATTATCGCTGAAATCTATCCAACATATGACTTCGATTGTTATCCTTAATACAGGGTCATAAATCGTGTGATGGACAACCGTGAAACATACAATACCAGGTTTTTCACTTTAAAAATCTTTCTTGATTTGCCTATTTAGACCGGTAGGTGTTTTATTTTATATTTTGGTACGACTTTTACCTTATATTTTGTTCTGCTTTATGCTCTCTGGGTTTGTGAATGTTTTTGAATCGAATAAATTGCACCTTCAGTTACAAGAGTGCGAGTATCCAATAGCTTCAATTTTATGCAAATCGATGGTAGGAGCGAAATACACTCGTAATGTCGTACACAGAATCTCTTATGATCAACCCGAAACTGGGAGTACTATCTATGTTGAAGCTCAAACTTTGGGCAACACTATTTTAGTTCTTCGTCAAGGTCAAAATGTCGGCTGGATAAATCGCATTGCAGTTTTAGCGATGAAATAATAAAATGGCGATTCATATTCATCTAAAGTCAACAGTAGTGATCGATGCTTTATCATTGAAGCTCAAAATGGTGCCTTTTCATTGGCTAATTTTTATTCTACTTCAGAATGGTAGTTAAGATTATTAAAGTCAAATGGGTGCTTCAAACTATACATAATGCTTTTTGGACATGTAATGGCATATCGAACAAAACGCCCCAAAGCATCATAGCAGTTGTATTCAAAAACCTAAACAGAGGAATCGGATATTCGAAAAATCAGACATGACTGTTGGCGCAATTGCCACGAGAGACTGTCTTTAAAATATGTTCCTTCTTGACCAATGTTTAAAAAGTTTTCTTGTGACATATTGATCTTGGATGAATCATGTTTGAGAAAGATTTTTTTTCGGTTCGAAAGCGAGATTTGCATGAAAGAGGAGCGCATTTGCATGGATATGAAACACGAAATTAAATCTGCACTCATTTAGGCAGTCTTGTTTATTGATAAGTGGAGTATTTAGTTTGATTGTGTTGCTTTCATGGCAGGTGTTTGTTTGTGCTTCCTATAGCTATGCCTGCATCTCATAAAGCCAAGTAACTGGTTTATATATGTTAGTAGTTTTCTACTTCACAAAGCAATTCATGTAGCGCAATTATATTCATCCGTTTTTCGAATTTGTTTTATTTAATTTTTACTTGAAAAAATTTGTCGATGCAGAATCTTTTTGGAAATAGTGCTAACAATGAATGCTTTTGGGTGCGATGGTGAGAAAATGCACACGAGGAAGGATGAAGTGTTCTATTTAACTCCACTTCGCTTTCTTTAAAAGGCTCGAGAGTATTTTCGAAGTTGGCTGAGTTCGTTGCGAAGCTCAAGAGTTCATTGTAAACTTCAGAAGCAAGTTTCTAGAAAAAGCCTCTGATTGGCTACTAAGCAAGTTTCTAGAGTAGCCAATCACATGCTTACTTTACAAACCGGTTTCTGAATCTCATTACGAACGTTTGAGCTTTACAACGAATTTGCGAACTCGGAACAAACGTCTGAAAATTTAATGAAAAGTGACATGAAATTGTCGATAAATGTCACTAGATCGTAAACAGCCCACTCAATGGCGATAATTTGGCAAGGTGTTACAAAAACATTATTATTCTGTCTGGTTTGCTGCGCCATATGACGTAACAAGCATCAAACAAATGTCACGGCCTGAGCAAGCAAGCTACAATTTTATAGCCGTGCAGACTGTCAGCAATGCTCAATTTGCAGTGTAGCTATGCCTATAGAGAGATTTATTTACTCTGGATGCAAATGTTTGTTCCGGAAACTAAACTGATTGCTGCTCCTGCAAAATAAAGTATCTAGTTTATTATTATCCTTCTATCGTCAAAAAAGTACGCCAAGCCACAGTCACCGTGACTATTGTGGGGAAGGGTAGGTGTTTCCCTTTGTGTGATAAAAAGCTCAACCTGTAGATGTAATTACATTTCTCTGATTACATTTGTTGAACACGTTTTGTGGAGGATTGTATAACCTAGTAGCTACATCATTAATGTAATTATACTTAATTTTATAATTTTGCAGATCGAAAGTTCTAGAACAAGTTCACTGCAACATTCGTTCTTCAAAACATATACCTATAGTGTACTATATGTACCTACTATAAAATATATAGATAATACGATACATTTACATTCATAATGAGATGATTTTAACTTGATAACTACAATGCTGTTGGTATATCTTTTTTAATTAAGCAATACCCAAATTAATCAAAAGTTTTTAGTCGCGCATTTTACGAAAGATATGAGCTGAAAATATTATTATGCTATGCTGAATAATGATGTACCAGATTTTATTTTTGTGATGCACATGCACTACTTTGTCTATTCCTACAGTACGGTCCTTCTCCAAATAAAACCCCCCAAATATTTATGGTTTACTAGTTACCACTCTATCAAGGACCGCACTGTTAATTATTCTGAAACAGACCATAGGTCTCAAACTAGTTTCAACGACAGATACCATCGTATAGTTTATAATTGTATTAGACGCACTATAGTGGAATGAACAAATGTTTTCGGATGTTATTTTCAAATACTAAAATAGAACAATGTATTATATCAAAATTTTGTTGTTAAACTTATGTTCTTTAGCTTTAAAAAAAATTTTGAAGATCTCAGTAACACAACCAAAATCTATTATCTAGCCGTATTTTTATAGTCAATTAGTCATCTTCAAAGTAAGTCGATAGTTGATGACGTCCATTCAAACAGAGAGTTAGAGATTCCAGGATTATGAGTTTTTAATAATTATGAGCAAAACTGGAGAACAAATTTAACGTTTTATAAAAATTAACAGTTACTCAATCCGCATTCTCGCTGAAAACAGCAAAATGTGAACATTAATATTGCTTCATTATTGGATTATTATAATAGTGGCGTCGTATTTATGTTACATTTACTGCATTTAGTTATTTTGAATAATATTAGTACATTAGCATTTGTCATATATAGACATTATAGTAATTATTATGAAGATGAGTCACTTGGTATGTGTTAAATGTTAGCATTTAATCACAAAGAAATTTTTATAAGTTATATCAGCTCATATCCATTTTTTGCGGTCCAAATGCTAAGTTTCGTATGAAATAGTAATCCAGCGGACTTATATATAGTACTGGCATACATGTTGGCGGCAAAATCAAAAAGAATTATAGCTGCTATCTTGTAATTGTACTGTATAAGTGCTTTATATCAAACATAAGTATCTGTTATTTTTGGGAGATGCCGAGAGATATCTTGTAGCAAAATATCTACACATTTTGTTGCAAATTGTTCAGCTTCTTTTCTTCACTTTCCATTTCCTCATCGCTTGTCCAGGATTTGAGGTTGTTCATCATATTCAGATTATTCATCTTGTGTTTATCAACTAAAATAAGATACATAAACTGACTTAGAGTGGGTGGACAAAAAAGGTGGCCCCTCATTAAACTCCTGTTTTAAAGATTTTTTTGTCTGCAAAAATCAGGACATTTAAAACCATATCAGAAGCAGCCAAGGTCGTGCTATTCCACAGGTCACCTCCTATGGAATAGCACGCTGCGATTGGCTTAGAATTGTTTTTAGCGGCCTATTGCAAAGAAAAAACAAAGAAGCTTTAACGAAACGCCAAAAGTTGCTGTAAAAAGTTGTAAAAAGTTGGAAATTAATTTTGTTTGTTATTGATCAGATTTGTAAACTGTTTCAAGGGGAAAGGATTCAAATAATGTAATGTCTTGGTAATTCTTCGACCAAATGTGTAACTGCATTTTTGTCGAGTATGCATGAGTGCCTCGTATAAAAAACTTTTCATCAAGCTTGCTTGCTCGGACTCTACAGAGGAATTCAGATCTCATTTTTTTTCCTACGTACCTTGCCCTGCAAGCTCGGTCTGTACCAAAAGATCTGGGTCGCAAATTTCTCTGTAAAGACTTCGCATTCCGTTAACCAGAAGTTTGTATTCTCAGTGATAATAAGTCCCCCCCCCGTGCACCGATTAGTATCTTAATCCATCAAAAAAAAATTTTCAACATCGTTTGAGAACCTCAGGGTATGTTTAACTGCTTCAGACCTTACAATTCTTTTCTGTGTTTCAATGTATTTTGGCATTGTATTATTTTTCCCATCCTATAAGAACAACTAGTGGACCAGCTAGACCTAGTTGAACTAAACGATTTAGCAGTGATTAAATCTACAAATGAATATCTCATATCTCATTTGAGAAACTCGCAGCGGCGAACCTTACGCGCAATTATGCATGTATAACGAAGCCTTGTCAGACATTGTTATAACTTCGGACATATCACGTGGTGCTTGTTACTTACGTGACTTGTACCAAGGCTGATTGCTTGGAATGGCATTATTCATTTTGCTTTCCATCAAATCATCAATATCATCATCCGAGTCGCTTGAAGAACTGTAGTATTTTGGTTTATCCTTTCTCTGCAAGGATACTCTTTTTAATGAGTTCACAATACGGTTGACGTTCCGCATGGGATATGTGCCATCTTCACCCTCTTCTTCGTGTATTCTGGTCAGCCATATTATGAATACCACAGTGAACAATAACAATGTTGCTCCCACTATTGCCATAGCGATAATTGCATGCATACTTAAGATGCTTTTTGTTTCTACGGGACTTCTTTCAACTGGCTTCATTGATGGGGTATTCGCTAAAATGTAAATTATTATGACATTTTTAAAAAAAAATCGCTGGGTGCACTTTAGGATCTTTTTTCTTTTATGGGTGAGATACCTATGGCATATGGTCGCTGCTTACCATGAAAAACAGAAATTGCATTTGCTGGTTACGATGTTACTCTACTTTGAGTTCACCAGTTTGTTAGTTACATTGACACTGAGATTATGTGTGTAATGCTCAATTATTTAAAGTTATACAATGACTAAGCGCAGTCTCCATTTGCGGGGTTTTGTCTTTTGTGGATTTTTTCGCAACATTTATAAATCGTTTAGTGCGAAAGGTTGACCACCTCCTACCTTGTGTTTCGTTGGAACCAATCGTAGGTGTTGTTGCTCTAGTTTTATTAGGAAGAACTTCGCCAGTAAACTTTTCTAAAATAGGGAAATATGTAATTGATTATCGTTTCTAATTTTGAAAGAGTTTAAGCGATGAAAAGCCTAAAAAAATTTCTGGCAATGGTGTACTGTTTGATTGCCTGTTCGTCGTGGAAAGCGACATAAACAGTCGCTACTGCTTTATTTCAGTCTTATTTTTATGCTACTCGTAATACTAAATGTACCAAAGCGACATCCAACACCATGAGAAGTATCAGCGTTTATTTCAACATTTGCTTTTCATCTAAGACACATGCGTTGGTAAATGAATCACTTTTGCGAATTTACCTCTTGTTCATGGATTATTCAGTGTGTCATTCTAGCCCGGTTTGGCAGTGCAATTGCAAAGGGCCATTTTTTAATTTTTTATCCCGAGAAAAATTGTGCTTTCACACTTCTTTATACACTCACAAATTTCTATGTTTTCGATAATAAATTGTTGCAATGGAATATAACACACACATGACTGATAGTCAATCTCAAGTTACTGGCCCAAACAAATCAGTGACAAAATGACGTCAGGTTGAGGAGTTAACTGCTCAGTGATTTGATTAAGAAATGCAAAGAAACATTCATTTAATGGCGGAATAGTTGCCACCGAGGCGGTTGACTGTGGCGTGAGACCATTTTCTTGTCCTGCTAAATGTCTCAGATACCTCTACATTTGGATGAGTTTTGGATTCTGTAATGCCTAGGGTTATATTCTGTAGCTGGGTTTTACTAGATATACTTGGACAACGGCAGCTAGGGATTGACTTGTAGTTATCATGAGAAAATGATGTTAATTCTTTTCATTATACGTGCAGTATCCTTATATGTGGCGAAAGCACACAAACGTATTCTGTGAAACTTACCAAATAATTCTCTGAAACTTACCAGACTCAAATTCAACTTCACTAAGCACGATCCACTTTCCCTCATACGAGAACTCGCAGTTCAAGTACTTTCCAATGTGCCCTTGTAAGTCGACTTCAATCCATAGACTCTGGTTTCTATGCCTTGTCGTAAGATGATTTGGGTAGAATACAAACTTTCTTGAGTAATACGAGCCATCAATACTGAACGCCACCATCAAATTACGAAACACTCTTACGTTTCCTGGCCTATGATTACCGTGAAGAAAGATCTTATGGAATTTTCTTGGGGTCTCAAATTCAAACAGTATGGTTGGGTTCAAGTTGATGATGTCATACCAGCCAACCCATTCAAAACTTTTACCATTACCAACATTCAGCCAAAATGCGTCGCCACCAATATCACCGTCTGTGAGTTGTCCCAGCCCTCCACGAAGTGCTCCGTAACGCCGCCCATAGTGCTCCAAAGTGCCGTCGTACGTGACGTCGTTCATTGTTACTGCTGTGGTATTCAAACCACGAACGTTACCTTGGGCTGCTTGATAAGAAACGAGGCCGTCTATAACGTAAGTATTAGCCAGGTGAATAACCATATATCATTGGACGATCCAATAGCTGCTCATTCGCTAAGTAGATTGTACAAGACATTTTGAAATAACTTGGCGCGTGTCAGATAAAAGAGAGGAAGGGAATAAAAACGAAAATCCTTAAAAGTAAATATATTTGGTAAACATTGGAAACAAGGACTTCTTGATGCGTTCCAGGAAATCTTTTTAACGTGCTTTTTGAAACTGCTTTTTGAACTAATTCGCTCGTTACCTTATTTAGAAGAATTCCTACAGTTTACCTATGGACAGCATAGATCGGTCAAGTATTGAGAAGCATTTGTACAGAAACGAGTGTACAAATTGATTAGTTCTCACTCTTGTATATTATTCGCTTGGAATAAGCTGCTTTCCATCCACACGTTCCTATTCTGTGCATTTGTCTTAAAAATATCCTCATTAGTAAGCCAACTGTTGTCTAAAGAACTCCTCACATGGTCTACGAGTGTGCTGGGTGTTTGATGTGAAATTTTATAAATACTGATTACGCATATTTCAACTCAGATCAAAACCGAAGATGTACGAATAACGTAGATACAATTTTGCATTTCTCATAGCTTCTTTTTCAGGCAATTGTAATAATTGTAACAAAGTCTTATTATTACCATCATTTAATTGCAAAGCATTGTGACAATTGCAAGAACTTTCAGACAAACTATCTTTCTGGAAATGTTGTTACCTTTGCTTTTCCACTGACACCCGTACAGTTCAAGTTTTAGGCACCATTTTTTTCCGACTCCATGAAGAAGAACTATGCGAAGATAGCGAAGAATGCGCGATCCCTTGAATCTAATGAATTTCCGGCTTGTATTGTCACGATTCCCTTGGAATGTCTATGGTGGAAATGACATGAAAGTACGTTTAGATGGTTACATTAATACTTGATATAAAATGAAGTTGACCTACTTCATTTCTAGAATGTAGATTGTTCCATCTTGTGGGGATTTTTGATTTTCATGCTAACTGGGGTTTATTTCTTAACCAAAACTAGTTTTCTCCTGTTGTTGACGAAATCCACTTAAGGCAGCGGTCAATAAATATTCTACCCTTGCACAATCATATTTCAACGTGGGGAAATAAAAACTGGACTGGAGTAAAAAGGATTGACCCGGGGTGTTCTCATAAAATTGTACAGAGGACTGTAGGGTAACGTATGTCGACCGACTGACGATGTTGTACTGACTACCACCTTCTGGATGAAACTGGGTAATTCTTACTTACGGGAAATTCCAATTCGTTTTATCCGCGATACTGTTTGGCTGTGTATGTCGACTGGTGTAGAAATTTGCCGACTGAACCCCATTTCTTGGGATTGCACATCTCCCAAACTCCCCTGTAGGTCCGGGCTTGGATTAACCTTGTTCAATTTCCAGGAGACGCCCAAAAATAGTCATAACGGGCGGGACTTGAAAGCTGACTCTTCTGTAGTGGTGTTTAAAAATTACACGATAGATAGATAATCGCTCTTTGTACCCATGTTGTCTTTCTGTCCGTTCATAGAACTGAATCAGTATTTTCTCATGACTTTTTGATGAGTATGAAATCCTACTTTTCCGTTTACGTACTAATAATCAGACAAGGTTGGCAACTTACCACAATAGAACTAGTGTTGAATGGTAGTCTTTCAACAAACTTCCTCCAGCGCTCTTCAGTTTTCCTTCTCTTGTATTCGATTGTAAAATTTGTTACATATCCGTCTTCAAAACCTTGAATGCCCAACCAGGTCATTTTTCGTATTTTGCCGAGATCTACTTCCAGGAAAGCTCCTTTGGCTTTGCCATTGTTTGCGCTGACGCACCACGCTGAGTCACCATGGAAACGCCCCTGCTCTGGTGTGTAATAAGGATGAAACGACGAAGCCGATATTTGATAGTCTTTTATTTTACCTGAGGCCATTCCAAACTTCTCTTTACATTCTGTAAGAATTTGATATTTACTTTCTTTGCCAGGCTAAGCCTAAGTCGAACGAAGATAAGAGTTGACGGGAGATGACGAGAGATGTCAATGAAAAATGGTTGTAGAAGATACTTCAGGCATTAGATTAAAAAATGAATAATTTCCGAGAAATTTAAACATGTTTTAACATCACTTAAACTGCTGATGACCTTGGTAAAACATAGAATACAAATAACCAAAGTTGTGCTAATAACCAAAGTTGTTTGACCTGGGCTTGAAATCAAGTATATATCAATGCTTGATGAACGAATGCTTGATGAACGTCCGTTGAAACGGATCTGGCACCTGAATGCCAAAAATTCAAACAAAAACATTTAAAATATTTGTCACGACGTGTGGAAACCATGTCGGTTCTCTCTTAATTTTGAACTGATAAGGTCAACATCAAGAGATCGTCAGAGAACTGGGACGCTTATCATCGTAACAGCTGCCTTTAAATGAACTGCACTGCATAAAGTTACTGCAAGTCGATTCTTAAAGAAGAGCGTTCAGTAGCCGACTATGTAAGAGAGACTTAAAAGTTTAACAAGCATTGTACTAGCAAAGCACTGCACTGATGTCGAATGGTCAATGCTCGTCTCGAACGTTTATTAAATCGATGATGCACCGTAATGGAGAAAGAACTGAAAGATGACGGCTTGTCGATTTTACTAGAATCTGTTGATTAATATATTCTATGTGAAGAAAATGTTCGGCAACAGCTGGCGTTGTAGCAAGCTTTGGCATTCCTCGATTGTAAGACCGCGAAGGGTTCTGGTAATGTCGGGAAATCGCCGTCTCTTTATGGCAATGGATTGTCTGTCACTTCCCATTTCGTTTCATGCCGCGGTTCCGGACCCTGCTAGTTTACAAGCACACTGTTCGTTCAACTGTACTTACCTCGTTGTTTGTATTCTGCGATTGCATTGACTTCCTGGATGATCAAACATAACAAGACTGCAGATATTTTAAGTGTGATCATGACAGCTTCATTAAACTACAAACGAGAAGATGAAAGAAAATGAAAGACATTGAAATTAACTCATTCTAAGTTTCGTAGGCCCATTGACACTTGTGATATTTGCAGTAGCATACATAGTCTACAGTTGCAGCGATTTCTTTCCTCTTATCTTATCTGGTCGAGTAGGTTGACTATAGAGTGAGCTGGCACATTTGTTGCATCACTTGTGTTTGTCAATTTTCCATTCAATCACATTCCTCAACATGAGAAGAATCGCAGAAAGAAACCGACAGTTAAACGGGCTTTTATATTTTTTTAAGCTGATATCAACAGCTCGATGTACCGTCTAACCCTATTCCGCCAGTGCTTACATATTTCTTCTTTCTAATGCCAGTGGATTTTACTCATGAAGTGGAGACCTCCTTGAAACGTGCTCGGCAAAGGGTTACTGATATATGAACTACACAGCGGATTCGACGAGATTTGCGGAGAGATAGTTGCCATGTAGTGTGATTTGGCATGCCATGAAAACGATCTACAAGAACGCAGAGCTGACTTCGAACCTGTTTTCGTTGTCTTGCTTTATACTTCTAGAGTTTAAGTATATAGATGACATTCCCCAGAAAAAGATAAAATTAAGTTGCTCTGTTACGTCTTCATGTTCGCGGCAACACTGCTCGTGTTTTGGCAAAACATTGAGTTTGTACTTCAATACTCCTTCTGTGCCCCTATGGCTTATAGTGTTTGCGAATCCGTATGTTGCCGCATTTTTAATTGTCATATTTTCTTACCATTTGTTTTAAATTGTACCTAAATTGAGGACTTCTTTCTTTATTCATTGCACGAGTAGTGTATCCGTTGACTAATGCTTTGCTTCTCTCGATACAAATGCTTCCCCTTTTGTAAAGAGGTTAACACAGACCTCCAGCTTAGAGTAAACTAGTCTAAAGGACTGCCAACTGTCAACGTTTTGTCAGCGTGCATTGGGCACAATTGCAAGACATGCTTTAGCATGAATGTACACCTTTTAACGAGAATACCTAATGCTATCTTCCGACATTTGTGACGATTTGGAATGAATTAAGTTAACTCATTTGTAAGGAAGCAAGTCATCACTTGAGCACGTAATTATTGAGCCTGGCATGATTGGAGAGATACCCAGTTTCCATTTCCTTACGCGGGCGGATAATATAGAGCAACTCATGCACGGCTCGTGGTCGGCAATAACTACGCATTGTGCAGTTGATGTGTCCGGAGTTGCAATGCTGATTTGATGCTGTTAATGCGCTTTGAAAACTGATTGTGTCAAATTCATTTCGCGAAAATTTAATTACAGTGATTACAGTCGAACCTCTATTACGCAGACGCCGCCGATGAATGATTTAGTGTCCACTTAAAAGAAGAAACTGCTCGTTAAAGGCTCTCATCACCACACCATCTTTTCCAGATATAAACTTCCATAAGTTTAGGTGTCATAAAAAAAGGACCTGTACATATAGTCAAAAAACAGCGTATTTGTTTGAACAAGCGCCGTATTTTGAACGAAAAAGCTAATAAGCACCGCAGACTCAACCCGGTTTTATTTGAGTAATCCCATTCATTGTCAAAGATTGAAAGCTGTAAGTTTCATTTACGACCTTATTGTTTAGAAATATTACCGGAAATTTAAACTACATAGTGAGACACATCACTGTGGCTCTCGACCTTTAAGTTTGAAATGAAACTATTATAGAACTGACGGAATAATTATCGTAGCAGGTATTTGAAATAGTACCGCCCTAGAATATGCACCGCATATGAGATGCGAAAATATTAATTAGAGCCGCGGAATTACTCGAGCAAACAGGGTAAGTTTATCAAAACACACGTATTCTTAACCCCCACTTTTGTTGGCCAATGAAAGTCCCAAAGTGGGTGCTCGGTTGTAAGCTTAACTAACGCCTCCCTGTCATGCCGGCGACTTATTGCTTCCGATGTTCGACAGTGCAACTGCGCTAATATTGTATGGGTGAAGATATCGGTGTCATACTTCCGCATGGAAGCACATTCTGGCATGTTTTTAATGATTATTTAAATGGTATTTTTGTCGATTGTAGCGTTACTTACCAAGCTCTATTTTGCCGCTTGAAATGACGCAAGATTTGCCGACCGCGGAGGCCCCGCTCACACGGCACCGGATGGATACTCTACGGTTATAACGTTACACGAGGCTGCCTTATTTGGACAAGATCTTGCCCACTTAGTGATTCTATCCCAGTGCATGTTGTCGCTGTTTACGAAGTGGCACTGTATGAACGACAAGAATCAGTGCAAGATTTTAGCGAAACAAATATTTCGCGGGGTGCTCTGTAAACGTGGGCTTTAATGCGTGGTTGTCATGCTCTTTGCTGTCGTCTAACTCGTGCAAGATGTCAGCGCCCGATAGGAAATAGGAGCCTCAAGATTCTACAACGCGTGCTCAACGACGTGGCCGAAACCATTTGATTGTTTAAGTGGGAAATAATGTTTACGAAATCGAATACAACGTCACTGATGGTGACGGCCTCTGCTGTATTATCAGAAATTTACGGGGCGCGTCGGATTAATTCTCGTTCATTCAATGGGAATGTGGGAATGTGTTCCTGAGAGTTTTTACCGCACACTAGCTGTAGTTTATTGCAGAGATGGATCAATTTTCGCATTCCTTGGAAAAAAGAAGGAAAACAACAACTGTCCCAGAATTTCGACGAATTGAGAACGACGTGGGTAAACCGTGTAGTGTATTGATTCCAAAGACCATTGATCATCTGTGCAATTTAAGAACCAGGAATCGCTTCCCACTCATAGGATCTGGGACAGAGAGACATAAACATTCTTTGCACCCACGGCTATTTCCCTGAACAATAGTTAAATTTTAACATTATATATTATGGTTATAGTGTAACTGTATAATCATGTTTATAATTTTAAATTAAGCTGGAAAATCTATAGAACATTTTTACATATTTAGATTTGTACACATTGTTAACTTTTGTATTATAGTTCTGTACGATCAGCTGATGGCTCTAGTTTCATATTCGTGGCTCTAGATTCATATTCGAATCTGGAGCCAGACAGGGGAGTTTCGCAATAAAACCGCGATAACTTCGGAACGGCTTTAGCAATCGAAAAAATATTCAATGCCCTTCTTTATTAACATTCAATGAATAAAATAAAGCAATGTAGACCTTCTTAGCTTGTCGGGTTTTCGCTGGAGGCCGAGCAGAACACGCGCTATTTTTTCGCGTGTCCATGGTCGAATCTAGAGACAGATTTGAAACTCGGCACGAAAATCATTATATCTCAAGAACCATGACGTACACAACTAAAATATTCTATGCCATT
>JAODVM010101093.1:0-16325 GCA_025400095.1 Phenganax marumi | reverse complement strand
AGTAAAAATTTTAGATTCATGTAGCCAATTGTAAGTTACCTGAAAAGTGAGATTTGCAATTGTATATATAAGAAAAAATTCTAATAAAGTTTCCATTATTATTATTATTATTATTATTATTATTATAAATAATAATACACTTCATGGTATTTGTTTGTTTTGCCGTTTATCTTTCCATAAGCTTAATATGCTTATTTCGCAAGTGAAAACCACGCTTAACTTATCAGATTTTTAGGTATTTGTTCAAATTTCAGATGCATATCAGATCATGGTCGGGAGTCACGTTATCCGTTTCTTGATGAAGATGTTGTATCATTTTTGAACGCTTTACCAGTGTGGATCAAGGTTTGAGTCTTGAGAGATCTTTAAACATTCTTCTTCACGCATATTATGCTGCGGTTGCTGTCTTGTCATATCTGGTATCGTATCGTCACTATTTCTCTTTTGTTTATATGCTGCTTGGTAGCGCTATCTGTGTGCTTAATGTGTTCAAGCGTTTCGTCTGTTCTTCTCTGTTCAATTATTGTGTAATTTTACTTTTGCGTTAGTCGTTCTGTTGGTTGTACAGTTTTTTAATCCCTTTATGTATTAACCCTTTACTGAGGAGTGCTATCCAGTGGTGTTACCACATGGGAACGTAATTTTTTACTCCATCTAACGACAGACGATTGCACTCGTCAAGCGCAGACCTACAAATCCGTCGGTAAATGGATTTATTGTGGCGTTCAAGGGCATGCATGCAACTCTTTTTTTTGCATCAGTTCCAAATTCTAATTATGTTTCTGTGAATTTAGTGTGATCCTCGACTGCCGCGTGGCATTGGGGAGAAAGTTATTTTGCGTGAAGTAGCAAAGTCCATCGGCTTAAAGGGTTCAAGCCAGTTACCAAAAAGAGCAATCCAGTTTGGTTCAAGAATCGCGAAACTAGAAAGTTCGAGCGAAAAAGGTAGTGAAAATTGCAGCAGATTTTGATCAAAAACAGCGGAGGTTCGCTTCCCCTTGCGGTAGAATATCGTGTGTAGATTCGACGTTGAACAGTCAATTACTACTTGAAGTAACTCCGTAGGTTTGCGAATTCTTTGTGCTCAGAAAATCAGCGGCAAATTTCTTCATTAAAAAATCAAAAGACAAAATGGCGCCGTTAGGCGTAGAAAAATTACTGTTTTTCGATGTTATTATAAAACGATTTAGGATGGAAAATGAATATTGTAGCAAGGAAAAAGATTTACTGAAGGGCAAGAATTTTTTTAAGTGTGAGACAGGAACCTACAAAAACGGGAACTTTTTGCCCCTGAAAGTTGTTTATGTTATCAAATCAAAAGTCGAAAAAGTCACTTGGTGGTCAACTGAAGCCTGTTTCTGCGCGTTTAACATTTTTTAAGATGAAAAAGTTACCTGTAAATAGTTACCATAATAGAATACAGTTATTTGTTTTTATTTATAATTGTTTTTATAAATAGTAGAATTAAAATTTTATTTTACCTTTATGAACTCGTATAGACTTCCGTACAATTTGTGTCACCTTGATTTCTACGCAATATTGTCGGCAGCTAAATTTCATATTACTCAACTGCTCTAGGCACAGTGCCTTTTCTGTCAGTTGTCTACAATATATTATTATGCTGGATTAACGTTTTAATTTTAAGATGCATGTTCCTATCCACAATTTGAAATTAGCTACAGTATCGAAAAGCATGACGGGGTAAGTTTCATAGAAAATTACAGCATGCACTAGTCTGAAGTGTCACGCATACTATTTAAAAGACGATAGGATTTGCCAAGCTTAACCCTCATACTTCCAGTATATTGCCGGAAGTATTGCATCAAAATCAAAGTTCCCCGCGTCGTCAACGCATTTCGATTTTAAATCCAGCTCCTCCTTGCTCAACAAAACAGCGTTGCGCGATCTCTTCGGTACAATTCCATGCAGCTTCGGTTGCGAATTGTTCAATTTCAGTGGTAAGGAACAAACGCGCACTTGAGCCTGAAACAGTGAATGAAATCTTGGTGGCTCGTGGTGGACCTTAGTAGGAACCTTCGGCCGACGTCCCTTGTAAGTTTGCACAAGAGGTATTTTATCTTCATTCTGTGAAGCATACTTTAAAACCTTCAATGCAGCCGCAGGATTTTTCGCCAACAATTGCAGCAATTGTGTACATTCGTTTCCATCCGGTGAGGTAGTTTGCTTTCGCCCTGGCGAAAACGCCATTAAATCGTCGTGTCGACTTTCTGTTTTATGGTGAAGTCACCAAAGTCGTAAACTTTTTCGTTCTAGAATACTTGAAAAAACGTGAATGCCAGATTGCTCTATAATTTTAGATTTTTTCGATATCACGGAAGCAAGCAAATAGTACGCGTGCGCGTAACGGCCGCGGTCAATGTAGATAACGTCACTAAACAAGTCATTGTTACGTAATAATCAGTTAGACAATCAGCTCGATTGATGCAGCGCACTAAAATCTTTGCATAGATTTACAGATTTTGAAAAACTTGTTGCATTACGTTTTGCAAAAGTGGTGATGTGAAAAATATTGCAGGTACAATACTCTATCTAAATTAAAATTTTGTCGAAACACACGTCTTAGCGTACGACAAAAGAAACCATGCTTCAGTAATCGATTGTTTAACTGCATTACATGTTGTCAAAGTAAAAAAGAGTGCAGAGAAGCTGTGCGACCAAGGTGGTGAATTTGCACCACTGACCTATATAGAACCTGCGTAAGCTGAAATTTTGGGTAAGATTTTGACTGAAATGAAAGCCATCAAGTCTGTTACTTCATCGTCGTCGTCATGGTCAGATGTATCGCAACGCGCTTCAGCTGAAAAATTAAAAGAAAAAAAAATGGTTATATAAATAGAGTGGCGGTGAAGTCAGGGTAGAAGGTTTTTCACATATACAGAGCGAAAACGTTTTCTTTGGTCACATCAAGTTTTTCAGCGCTTTTTAGCACGCCACTGCAGTCTATCAAAATGTCATGTTCGAGCAAGATTGACTATGTAACACCATTGCACCAATGTACGATCAATTTTATGAAATCTACACAGCGTATTTTATAATGCTGACCGAAAACAATTAAAATAGTACTTTTAATTGTCCTCGGTCTGTAGGTGGGCTCGAAAAACGTTGAAAGCAGCCGCAAAGTTCTTCAAAAAAGGTAAAGAAATTGCTTGCATTCATTTCCATCTGCAAGTGCAAGAGATTCTTCCTGGCCTGGCAAAGCGCTCGAGCTCATTCAATCGTGGAAACTTCCTTCAGAATTCTGCTGAAGAGTTTGTACTTTTAATTCTTGATACAGCTTGAATTCCCAAATGTGTCCCTATTGCGAAAACAAAAAATATGCACGCGCGTTAACAGTGATTAATTTGGAGAGCGTCAGCAAATAACGGATTGTTACGCCATAATCGATTTTAATTGATTTGTTTCATCGTGCGAGATATTTCCCTGGTATCAGCGTTGTGTGGAAACTTGGAAAAAGTTGTGAGGTACTACTAAATATTATAAATTTTCTTTTAAATCCACAGATTTTATTTGTGGGATTTGCGTCCCTAGCATTCACTGTCCAGTTTTCGACCTCGTTTTCACGTCACGTATTCGTCCAACTTAATTCGTTGCAATTAATATAAACGGTTTTTTCTCGAGAATTTGGCGTTTACACAAAGTCTAACTGAGTTCAGGTCGTAACTATATTGTTTTGTGAACTGTTAAACGTTGAATTCGCGAGAAATAAGGTTGTTCATATTGCATTTGAAAATGGGAGCTCTTAGAAAGTACTTCCGACGAAGCATAATTATTCTGTGAAACACTTTACCAAGAGCGCCTTTTTCAACCTTATTGAAATTAGGAACAGCAATCTATAGAGTAATTTTTGACGTGGATTGGACAATTTTACATTACAGAATAATTTTTGAACGAGGCAAAAAGCATAGAATCTATCATCACAGCAAGAAAGAACATCTTTAAATTTAGAACTCCAAAGTTTGGTTGCCACACTTTACAACACTTTGCAACCACACTTCGTAATTTTACGAAAGTTAAGATGCTCTTTCGAGCTGGATTGCAAATTGTCCATTGATCACGTAGATCTGATTGTTATGTTGCGTAATTAGGTTATCATAGGTATACCTGCAAGCATGACAAAAACGACTGGGCAAGATGATTGGAATATGTTATGCTGACTACTTACCCTACAATGATTATGTACGGGTTGCGCTTGTTCATAATAGTATATTGACAATTGCAATTTATTCAGCAGTGATAATTTTTTGCTGTGCTGCCTTCAACGCTTTATGGAAATCGTCGCATATCGATTTTGCCCCGAAAAGTCAAACAGGCGATGCGGGGATTTGGGTGGCCACGATCACAGAATAAAAAGATTTATACAGAAGGGTCATTTACCGTACAATGTGTGCTCGTTTTTTATGCAAAAAACATGCAGTCAAAACTGACCAGTGTAATGGTGGACATACCACTTCTGCGTGTTTATGTGCTAAAAAAGCAGTCGACTGGCCTGAGTAACAAATGCTGGTTACGCGGGCTATAATATGTTACCAACTAGTTCATTTCGGTCAGATTTAGCACGTTTTACCACCGTAAAATCACTTCAAAAACTTTTTAAAGTAATTTCCGGTGAAAAAAACAAGGAAAAAAACAATTGCGTGACGATTCTCCTATCACTACTTGCGAGAGGGAAAGACCTCGAGAAGCGTCCTTAGGACGTTTCTCGCGGCAAATCGACGCATGGCGCTTCCTTGGATCATGATGATGTTGTACGCGATGAAAATGAAGACAGAATTGACTCAATAGAATTTGTCGACTGTTTTTGGACACCTATCCTTGACAGAAGCTCCTGAAGAATGCTTTCATCGTACTTCAACTTGATTCAACATTGCTTTTCTGTGGGGCTTTCTTGCGATTTCCCAGCAACAACCGTTTGACACTATGTTCAACTGTAAAGTGATTGTTGCTAGGTAATCGCGCCCGACTTCTTCTCGTTTTCTTTACATGTCCTATAACTAAGTGGTCGACTCTGTTACGGCAATGAACGAAGAAACACGTCAAATAACGCGATCATGAGAAACATGTTTACCACGACAGCCATCACAGGATGTTTTTTTCTGTCGAGTGAAGCGGCACTTTTGTCTTAGTTTTAATCAGTGTATTCTTTTCAAAATATCGCCTCGCATGAAAAACTTGCTGTTAATGGAAAGCAGGCTGAAGACGTTGCAGGTACATGTTTCTGGAAGCGTGCTTTTTCCTTCTTTATTTCCAGAAAAACAGTGCTATAGCTGTAAAGTTATAGATAATTGGTCCAACAGCTAGTGCTAGCAATGTTGTAGTTTTTCGTAGTTATCATGCCTTTAGCTTACTTTTAAAGATGTGGTGGCTTCCGATTCACGAAAAAAACACAAAGAAAATCACTAGCGTGCAGCATGTAATAAAATATCATCCAACTTTTAAATTTGATTTTTTAACGTATACAAAAAGGATTTTTAAAATAACTTCACCAGTAAACGCATGAGGTCGCTCGTTTTTTAAGCTATTTAGAGCACTGGCAGCACTTGTTTTTATCAAATATAAACATTCCTGCTCGTGTTTTAAATAGTACTCATAAATTCTCAAGGATATTATACAACTTCTGTTCCTAATGCGGGTCCGTGGGTGAAAGGCTATGCAATATGTTGTATTCTAAATTAAATTTGATAAAGTTCACTCTTCTGTACACCCCATTAAATTAGCCTAGTTCTCATAAATTCTTGCTGATGGTCAGTGGTGCTCTTGAGAGTTTGCTACAGATCATGGAAGGAAATTTTTATTACCGTTAGAGAAAACATTTTATTCAATTAACCACAAGTAAAAAAGGTCGCCATGCAAGCGTCGGCGATGTGTATGAACAAGAAAGACACATAATTCTCTGCTGTCGCGCGGTTCTTCAACGTCGCTGATGACTGTAATCAGTGTTGATCGATGACCTGCATGCAGCTGTTAGTATTTCTCATCGAAGAAGGAATATTTGCAACAAACAAAAGCTTGGTTGTTATGTCACCGATGTCGGGCCGGTGCTCGCGCGACTGTAGCCTGTGCCCCAGTCCATTTATCGATCCCTATATGTATTATAGGGATCGATATATGGACTGGGGCACAGGCAAGCGCGACTGTTGATCATCGAGGAAGTTTATTTGTTGAAGAAAATAATATACTCACCAGTTAACTCGACGATGGTCATGAATTGATGACATGGCAATGCAGCTTTGTTAAAACGCCTTGGTTTTACGTGGAAAAAACACGTCAGTTTGAAAGGTAAGATGGAGTCAAAAGAAAAACCGCGTACGTTGACCGAGGAAGAAAAGTAGTTTTTGAAGCTGGCAGTGTCCAAACAGTTAACATGGGATTCGAAAAAAAAAATACCTTAAGAAGTTTCAGGAATAGTAAAGGGTAATAATATAAAACTCTTCTGTATTTTCTACTACAGCTTAGGCTTCAATTCGTCCATATAGCGATACACATCATTAAAGCATAGGTTTCGCAGCGTTTGTTACGTGAGTGTTGCAGTTCTTGTCGCTAATGTATAATGTACGCAGGAAACCTGAGAGTTTTAAAGGCCCTGTTTACACGACACTTGTTCGGCTAAATAATTGTGCAGATTGGGTTTTCGTTTACATGCACGAGACGCCTTTCCTGGAACAGATAGAAAAGAACTCAAGTAGCCCTGTTTAGACGCAACGACTAGTGCAAGTTTTTTATCCTCACAAAAATTCGTCAGCCAGGAAAATCATGCAAACATCTGCTACGGGTGGCCCTCCACACGTCATCGGCACAATGTTCGACGAATTTGATACAAGATTTTTCGATTTTGAAATTCAAATTGACTGCATCAAACATGGAAAAGTCTCTTTGCTGTTTGAATCTTAAGGAAATAGACGCACACCACCAATAAGAGGCTAAGTCTAAAGTCAACTGAGTCTAAGTTTAAGTAACCTAAGCGTTGCAGTAATTGTTCTAATCGGCTCTGTCGGGTCATACTTCACTTCAGCTATACCACCGTAACGTAACGTATTGTATCTCCTTGTTTCGTGGGCAAAAGAGCAAAGCTGATAACTTTAGAATAAAGAAACACGCTATACGGGCGATACGGGTAAATTGGAAATTGGTCGTTGTTCACAGGAATCTAAGCATGTTGTTTTAACACCTATTTCACCATACCCGTCTGGATGGTTAGGTGCTGGCCCGGGACGATAATTGTTCCTTGGATTCAGAGTAAGATTCATGTCAGTGATATCTTAAGCTGACTACCCCTCACCAGCCAATACCTTCACACCAAATTCATATTGGTGGAGAAGAAAGGACGAAAAGGGAGAGCCAAGAAAGGAGAAGAGGGGAAAACAAACAAAAAAAAAGAGAAAAAGAAGAACAAACTGACTTGTAAAGTGTCTTGGCTTCGTGAGTGCGTATAGCGCGCCTAAAAGGCTTCCCAGTGCTAATAATTGCTTGCTTTGGGGCTTCTTGTAATATGATTCCCATGTAGCCCGTGGCGTCAATGTTCTGATTGGACGTATGTTAGCATAGCTGTTAACTTTGCTTATTGCATAACCCCATTTAATGTAACTGCGATAATATACCTGAGATTGAATATTATATTCCATGCATTAACACTGAATTATAGTTCATACAAATTGATCCATGCAAAAAATACAAAATCAGCCTAGAAAATGAAAGCAAGAATGTTTTTAAATTATTAGTGCGTGTTCATACACTGGTGAGTCACATCACATTAATAGGCACCATAAAGACGCGCTGTTCTGTTGGTACATCCTTCTCTCGAACTCTTTCCCTACATAAAACATAACGCAGTTTAATCTGGCAAATAGATCTGACGCGAAAATCGTAATTAGATGAGGTGAATAAAGATATGTTTTCATGGAAGCTTGGACGCAGAATAAAGATCTACTCAGAATGATCACTCAGCGTGCAACGTGTGCTCGTTTTTTCGCGTTTTTTCACACGTTCAAAATGTGACATTTGTCGCTATAAACGGAAACCCTTCAAGTACAACCATTGGCCAACGAAACTGTAAGGTCCAGTGGACGTATAACTGTCATGTTTTACAACATTGCTTCAAACAAATTTTCCAAGTTTAATCGTTAATTGTTTAATGTTACACGCCAAGCAAACTGAAGGTGATGACTTTCGCTGTATTTTGAAACGTTAACATGGCAAAAATTGCTTTGGTCTTTACAATTTAGAGGAGTGGTCGCACATCACCAACAAACAGTTTTCGTGTAGTCTGTATCCAGCAAGAGATAAGCTTTTGATTGATTGTTACTGACTACAGCACAGCAGGGCAACTGGTTGTATAATTGTAGCAGCAATACTTTCTATCCGATATACTTACATCATGTATTTGTCGCGAACCAGATCGAATTTGTTCGTTTTTGAATCGAATACACTTGAGTTGCCATTCACAGGTTGTGCTTTGCGGTATTTTTCCATGTCATAACGACCTGGACCAACTGGATTCTAAAAGAAAGATTAATAGAAAGATAAACTCCTGCATTAACAGTATATAAAACACAATTAGACGCTGAAGGCGAAGTGATTACAAGCCTATATTAAGTGAGCCGAAGGCGAAATGAATATCGGCTTGTAATCACCAAGCCTGAGGCGACTAATTGTTTTAGTATAAATTTCCAGGTATTTACAAATAGTAATCAACAAACTTTATAAAAATTCATTTCAAATTCACCATAAATAGTTTGTTTAGTTCATTAACATCAGCGTGCTTTGTGTCGCGGTGCGACGAAGCCAGTTTTTTGCAAATACAAGGGGCATAAAATTTAGTATTTTACTTTGAAACATTTTAAAGCCATATTTGGTGGTTTGTTTGGTTTCTTCGGAATGCAAACTTCTTTGATTAGGGCAATTTTCTCTTCTGTTACAAAGACAAAACAAGCAGCCATTTTGAAAAAAAATAGCAAAAAAGCTGAAAAAGCGATAGTCACTGACCAGTGACTATCATATCAGAGGTCAGTGAGTCATGACTAATTAGAATGCAGGAAAATCAATAGTCACTTGGAAACTTATGCCAAAAAAATGTAGAAATCTCTCAAGATGGTCATGTTTTGTATAGCCTGGCAAATCCAACGCAGAATTCGAATACTATTATACGTACGCTATTTGCCAAGAGGAATTTCCTTGCATATTTATTGAAGCGTCCGGCTGAGGAACCAAAACCTGGTCTACGAACTGGATGAGGTTTACTGACATCACATGGACTGTATGAACCAGGTCCAATTTCGTCCTACAAATTTGGTACAATAATTTACATTGTGTAATACCTATAGCGAGACAAATATCGTACATGATAGCAAAACAAAAAGTCTAACTGAAATTAAATTGTAACCCTCAAATCAAAATCAAAAGAAATTAGTATGTAATCAGTAGCTATACATTTGAGGATAACTGGTTTCCCATTGAGTATTCATTTGCCGTTGAATATTCAATTCAATAACAATTTTATGCCTGGTTCACACTGGTCGAAAAAATTTGGGATTTCCATTGTCTGTGGTCATTGGTGTGTATAATCCTTTGTCTGTCGGAAGAAAATACAATAGATCGCCGGTGAATTACGACCAGTGTGAACCAGACTTAACCAACAAGCCATGCCATCAAAGCCTAGTTTCCATATAGTCGTAAACGTCATAAAGATCACGATATCTCTCAACGGCCGAAATATTCTACCTTCTTGGCAGTATATCTCAAAAAAAAAACATGGATGTTCGCCATTAATAATTGCTTTGCTAATAATTTGTTTTGAAATGTTTTATCTCGGATATTTAGAAAGTTAGTGACTCTATCTTTACGACGTTTACGACTATATGGAAACCAGGCTAAAACGCAAATTGGTGTACTGCACCTTTCCCCGAGGACACTGACTCAAAGTGCTAAAATAAATTCTATTTGCTGGATGATCCGGAAATCGGTCGAGCTTCAAAAACCTTCCGTGACGATGCTTATGTTCATCTTGAAATGGGAATTAAAATGTAAATTCAACAATGTCAACAACTGTAGATGTAGCAACATCCAAAAAGTACAACTTCTGTTTGGTAAGTGGCTTATTATGCAGGATATTTCCTGGAAATTGTAAGTCTCTACTTACTCGAGAATTCTTGTAAAAAGGATTGTATATCGTAATACCCAGGACCAAGATTGGTTCGTTTCTAAAACAATAATTATCAAACAATTATTATTATCAGGTGGCCATCTTGGATGCCTACATTGATCTATGTTTCTCTTGTTTAGATTTGTCTTCCTATACTCTAAAATTCCTATAATTATTACTTAATTACAATAGTATCATACGACACTATGCACTTTAAAACTGTTTAATTAAGAAAGCTTTAGTTTAGATCTTGCTAGAAGAACATTGTACGATAACATGATGGCGTTGGAATTTTAATTTGTGTTTGACAAACAATAATAGAAAAATAACAATTGAAATCGTTGTATATATACTGTAACCTTCTCACCGGAATAGCGAAGTGACCGACTGCAATTGGTTTGTTTCTAGATCCAGTAAACAGGTCGTAAGGACCGCGCTTACTGACGACTCTATCAGACAGCTCGTCGGCAAAACTTTTTATGTTGTATTGGCCAGGACATAAATGCGAGCCCTATAAAAGCAAACTTAATTAATCTTGTTCAGTTTCACGTTACATTTTACACAACGACTTTCGTCATGAGCAATAATTTTGAATTGATTACCGACAAAGTTCTATTAATGTGGAAACTTAATTAATTATTTGATATCCTAGGAGGAGCTAGACAGAGAAGGGGGCTCAAAGGAAAGGGGCGAGGCTTAATGTAAAAAACTGAAACTTCTTGCTGTTTCTTGATCTGTATTGTAATAATTTTTCATAATACTGTAACATGTCAATCGTTAAATTTTTCTTATCTAATAAGAATATGAAAGATTAACTGAAAATTGTGAAATGTTCAGTGTTTGATTACCAGTAACCATGTAGAATGTTAACTGTAAAATGACAAGGCAAAGAATCTCGACCACTTCATTATCAGATGCAATTAAGTTTTCAGACTCTGAACAGTCTTCTTTCCCGTTTTCTTGAGCATATTCGCCGAGGAAGGGAATTTAAAGGGAGCGGCTTAAGCAATCTTTAACTGCAAACGTTTTGTCATGTTTGTGGCGAGTAGCATGTTTCGACAGAAGATGGGCGTATCCTGTCAAACATGCTACTCGTTCGTTCAAACGTACGCATTTCAAGCGGCAAAAGTGCAACTTTCAATCGTAAACAAACATGAAAAAACGTTCGTAGTTGACAGTTGTTTGCAAATGGTACTGTTTGAAAACTATACTTGAGAGAGAGGAAATCAAAAGAGAGAAGAGAGGCTTCAATGCTTTATTTTACAAATGTATAATTCAAGGCGTCAATTTACGGACTGTTTGTAATAAACTTTGTATTCTACCAACCACTTCTGGCATTTCTCGCTCACGTTTCCCCGACTCCAACATGCCAACATTGCTCGCTGATCGCTTTTCTTTTTCCTCTAGTGCCGCATTCGGTATTCCACCCTTTCCGTACGTTCCCGGACCCGGGACATCGTTCTAAAGAGAAAACTCAGACGATGATATGAAAGGAGCGCCTACAGCAAAAAGTCAGTTTCTTATCTGGAAAAAAACTCTGAAATCAAGATAACAAATCTTACGATAAGAAAAATATCCTTGTTGTAGGAAAAAAAATCTTTTGTCAAGAAAAAATATCTTTTAATTTTTTTTTGACCCCATGCAGCATATCTTATACGTATTCTTACACTTATACGTATTCTTATTTCAGGAAAATTGATAAGCCCAAATTGCAATTTTCTTTTTGAAGAGGAAAAAAAATTCTCAGTTTGAGAAATACTTCTTAAAACAAGAAAGTAATTCTTGTGTGATATTTTCTTGGTGTTTTCCATATGGTCAAAAATTTCTTATTTTAGGAAATTAGTTCTAAGAATAAATAGTATGTTTTTAAAATGTTGGTTATCATTTTCTTACATTAAGAAAAACGTTCTTATTTCAAGAAATATATTATTCCTACAATGATATCTTTTTTCTTGAACAAGAAGAAAACAAATCTAATATTGAGAAATATTTTCTCAGATATTTTCTAAATTAGAAACTTAATCTCGCTATTCTCCCTAGTCAGAAATGTCTTCACCCATTTCAAGAATTTAATTCTTGAAATAAGTTTTTTTTCTTGAACAGAGAAAACGATTTTTTGCTTTGTAACGCACACGCAAAGCCGAAAGCGGATTGACAGATGGAGCGCACGTCTAAAATATCCGCGTGGGAAAAGCGTTGGCGATCCATTGCCGAAAGATTGAAACCACTGACTTTCCAAAGTCTATTGTATAGCGTTACCTTCTCCACAGAACGAAATCTGTTGGCTCTTGTGTGACAAATGCCACGGACACTTCCCGGTTTGGAATCGATTAACTCTACAAAATCTTTTATGTCATACGTGCCAGGTCCAAGCATTTTTTTCTAAAGAAAATGTTACAGTTTCTGTACTTATACATGCTCTGCATGATACGGAAAAAGAGCAGTGGCATTGGCATATAGAGCCTAAAGAAGTCAAGAAATCAAATTTTATTTTCAGAGACACAGCCATTAATGCTGAATACATGGAATTTTCAACCAGCAAAATTCCTTGAGATAAACCTCTAGCATTCCGATAAATGATCCAGAAAATAAATATTTTATTGGGATTTCATTGGGTGATCAAAACAGGAGCTCGTGAGCGATTGCTTGATTGTTATCGATTTAATTGCTCATGAATTGATGATAAATTATTGCATACGATGAGAGACACAATACAATATTTGGATGAGGAACTGGTCCCCAATCGCTACTAGTCTTCTTGTTGTTCTTGCCCTTGTTTTTGTTAGGGGGCGACGCTCTTCGAAAAAAGCCTAAGGCTTTCTCATTTCTAGTCCAATCGTCGTGAAATTTGACCTAATTAAGTAAAACTGTCTACTCATTCGATTGACGGACGATCTTTGATTTAGGATTTAATAAAGTACAACCAAATCATTGCTGTAATTGTACACTAACTATCATGCATCATTCACAGACAAATGCAAGCCATACGGTATAAACTGTAGCAACGCGGATACGAAAACAAAAGACATTATACACTTCTACGTCATATAAGCTGTTAATGAGAGTTTCTAGACAAAGCCGTGAATTCAACACAGTAATTTTAATTCGAAAGGGTCGTGTAGACGCCCAGGTCCTGGTCCATTAGTACGCTCGTACTTGGTTTTACCTGTAACTGCTTTTTATCCCATTCGTCTTTGTAGAGAAGATGAGGACATTTTGCATCTTGCATGGTTTCGTAAGCTCTTTCCCAACCTAGTTTTGTGATAATAGTAATTGCTCTGAGAGGAGTGCAATTTGGTCTGATATCAAACGCGCGATTACAAATCGAACGCCCGCGCATTATAAGTATTTTGAAATTATGATTTCAATCAAGACTTCAATTTGTGTTTTAAATATATCTTTTTAAAAAGAAAGAAAACGAGACCACAAAATACAAATTATTTTAAAATCATTGTACTCAATAAACTAAGACTTCAAGTCTTGTTTCAAAATGAAATATGTATATTTTAAAAGAAAAAATAACAACACCGGAAACATTTACTACTGCATATATCAAAAATATTTGCTTTGAATGCAAAATATGTGATTTACAATACACGCGAAATTGAGCAATATTTTGTTGAAACCCAGATTTGTTTTTTAAAAAAACTCAAATTGTGTGTTTATGTTTATTGAATTTGATTGGCAAGTTGAGTGGTATACCTTAATCTGATTGGCTCTTTCACAGAGAGTGATTTTCAACTCTGCATGGCATCAGCCAAAAGATTTGAAATCACCCTGCTATGAGTGCGATTTGTGCTGAAATCACTCTGCTAAGAACCAATCAGAATGCTAGAAACACTGCTGATTTCAACAACTTGCCAGCTATCAAGCGATTACCGCAGAGTTAATTCGTGAAACAGCAATACTAATTTTTTCACTTCTTGATTCTTATTCGCTATACCCACCTATTGTAATCTTTCCATACTTTACTTAGATTTAGTACAAGGCATATCATAGCACTTGAGTATATGTAACTATTATTGTACTGTAATTAGTATAGGGAAACAAAATTGTTATTAGATTTGAATCTTTAACCTTTGGGCACTGCAATTAGAACAATCAACGTACTACTCACTGGGATATTGGCGGAAAAAATGTATCAACTTTTGCAGGTAAACAGGTTGTTACAGGACGAGCAGAAGGGATGCAGAAAGAGATCACGAGGGACTAAAGATCAGCTAATGATTGACAAGGCAGTGTTGAGGGGGGCTAGTGTGAAGAAAAGATCCTTGGCAATGGGCTGGATTGATTATAGGAAGACTTACGACATGGTACCGCATTCATGGATTATAAAGATGTTGGAGATGGCACGCGTGGCTGACAATGTGAAAGCTTTGTTGCGTGGTAGTATGGAGAATTCGAAGACGATATTGACATCAAATGGCGAAGTGTTGGGTGAAGTGAAAATCAAACGTGGAATATTCTAGGGGGATTCTTTGTCTCTTTTGCTTTTTGTCCTGGCTATGAGTCCTCTCAAAATGTTGTTAAAGAGAGAAAACATTGGATATAGGTTGGGAAAAGAGCAGAGGATGGTCAATCATTCGCTGTTTATCGGCGATTCGATGTTGTATGGTAAGTCGGAGGAGAATGAGAGAGTTTACTTGAGGTTGTGTACATTTTTTCTAGGGATAAATGGAGTTTGGGGTGGAAAATGTGCTGTGTTGGTAATGAAACAAGGGGTAAAGTTTCGTTGTGATGGAATTGTGTTACCGGATGTTCTGGCTATGGGTGAGGTAGATGAAAATGGATACAAGTACTTGGGTGAGTTAGAAGGAGCAGACATCATGCAGAAGGACATGAATGAGAAGATTAGGCAAGAGTATCTATGGAGGGTGAAACTTGTGGCAAAGTCTAAGTTGTATGGTGGGAATTTGATTAAGGTAATCAATACATGGGCTATTGGCGTGGTAAGATACAGTGCTGGGATTTTGGATTGGATCGATCGAGAGTTGAAAGCAATGGATGTGACGACAAGGAAAGGGTTGACAATGTTAGGATCATTTCATAAGCGAGGAAGCATTGCAAGATTGCATATGAAAAGAAAGGATGGTGAGAGAGGGGATTGATTTGTGTTGATGATTGTGTGAAGGAGGAGGAGCTCGGCTTATTTCAGTATGTCAGAGAGAGTGAGGAGTAGATGCTGATGGTCGTTGGTGAGACAGTACAAGTGGGGGAGACAAAGAGTGAATACAAAAAGCGGATAGGGAATGGAAGGAAGGAGAGCTTTATGGGAAAAAGACTGCATGAGCAGTACATGAGGGTTGTGTCTGAAGTGGCTGGCCAGAGGTCTTGGCAGTGGCTCAGAGGAGGTTTTTTGGGAAAGGGAACTGAAGGATTTATGTTTACAGCTCAGGAGCAAGCATTAAGGACAAGGTTTTTTCGTGCGACAATTGAAAAAGAGAATGTGAATTCAAGATGCAGGGTTTGTGGTAAGGAGGTGGAATCGGTTGGGCGTTTGGCAAGTGATTGTACTGGTTTGGCACAAAGGGAATATAGAAGGAGGCATGATCGGATGGGGTTGAGGGTATATTTGCAGTTGTGTAAGAAGTATGGACTGAAGTGTACAGATGTCTGATATAAGGAGGTTCCAGATGAGGTGAGGGTGTCAGAAGATGGTGTGTTTGAAATTTGGTGGGATAGGAGTGTTGAGATAACACAGAAAATAGAGCATAATCGTCCAGATGTGACTGTGTTGGTTCGGGCTGCTCGAAAATGGACCTTTGTTGATTTCTTGGTGCCGTGGGACAAAAATGTGAGGGCAAAAGAGGATGAGAAAATTGTCATCTACTCTCCTCTAGCTCGGGAAATAAGAAGACTGCACTGAGTGTCAACAAAGGTTGTTCCTCAGTAGATGGAATTTGGGGCTTCTGGCGCATTATTTTGCTGACGTCAGCATTTTTTTTAGGGGATTCCCCTTTTTGCCGTTTTTCCTGGAATTTCCCCTCTTTTTCCTGGAATTTTCGCTGACGTCTGCGCACGTGAAGGTCACGTGACCACATAGCTCATTAATTATTCAAAATGGCGGCCATCACTAAGGGGAATTAGTATACATTACTACTACATAGCTCATTAATTATTCATAACGATGACGTCATAGCTCATTAATTATTCAAAATGGCGGCCAAAA
>JAODVM010101092.1:0-34816 GCA_025400095.1 Phenganax marumi | reverse complement strand
GAGCTGATAGCGTATACTACAGTACAGGCCGGCTGGCAGCCGAGCGATCGGCTACACTTTTGACGGCTATCAGCCGATGTGAAACGTGCGTATCGGGTGTGTGAGAAGGCGCAATTTATTCGAAGTGGTATTTATAGCGCGCACGCGAAATTTCAAACTGTTTTTTGCCAACACTGTTTTACGCTGGAATCGTTGCGTGTCTCATCTGCGCGCGCTCTTGTCACGAGTCGATGCCATATCTTTGTCTGTTATCACTTGCTTCGTAATGCATCTCACCAGACTCTGGTCTGTTAGCGGCGCGGAGACGTATCTTTTCACTTGAATGTTGCTCGACGGTTAACTGTCTCGCGTACGTCAGTTGCCAAGATCCCGACAGATATTAATTTGAAATGAAACTTTTGTTTTTGTACGAAAGTCTTGGATCGAGGCACGATTTTCGAGGGTAGTGGAATTTGTGAGTTCACCGTTAACGATTCCGGAATACCTGGGTTTGATCATAAGACAGCAAGTGGTGGAGAACTTGCAGCTATCTTTGTGTTGGAAGAAAAACTTAACGTATTTACTATAGTTCTCTGTTTTGTAATTACAGAAACAGCATGATGTAAATTCGTCATGTTAATGTGAGCAGATTAACAAGATTGACACTATTGGGGGCAGAAATTTCACACTTTTTCACGATTCCACTGCACTGTCGTGTGTACCACGAACAAATTTTCTGACAATTGTACAGTGGAGCAAGTTGTCTTGTATAAAAGCTTCTATCGCTCGCATTCGAACAGGACAAAGTGTCTAGGAAAAACTTGTCAACTTTCGGCATACTCATGAGTCCATGAAACTTGTCAAGGGACAGCTCTTCGTCTGTGTCCGAATTTTGCAGTAGCATATACTAATTGCTAGGCTGTTTTCTTTATAGGAAATCTCCAGCTATGAAGGAGACGAGAAAGCTAGCCTTGCGTTTACTCTCATACACAATTTCCTTGCTCTTGTATTGTAATGCAGGTAGGTCAAAAGTTTAATTAATTAGAACCAATTATGAAAACAGAACGTTCTAATTAGGGTGAATTAGCGTAAAAACCATTTCGGCTCGGGTCTGTTTCCGTGATCCTAAAGAAAGGTGCACTGTTTACAAACGAATTAAATGGCAATGCTTCTGTATACTTTTCGATAATGCGGCCTTTCATTATCCCTTGTCGGTGTGGATAAACGATAGAACACGATTATTTTTTAGTTCGTAAAGCTTTTAACTATATCAGCGCACGGTTTGCAATTGAAACCGCAAAGTGCTAAAATCAATAAGGTTTTGAGCGCTCCACTCGTATTTGTTGACAAGTCTTGTAGGCAAATGGTGAGAAACTATTCACGTTTTGAAAACACTTGGTGTGTCTTCTACTCCTAGCAACTTCTGAATCTTTTTTCCTTCCATTCGCAGTTCAGTATAGAAGGATGTTTCGGTCGGTGAAAATTGGCGGAAATTTATCGATTTGGCAGCTACTTTACGTTTCCGTAATCGTATTGCTACGACGCTTGATGAATGATTACGTTATTACGTGCGTGGGTCAGGACGAGATAAAACGAAATTCTTGTTTATTGTCGCGGAAAAAGATGTTTTAAAGCAAACGACAGCGTTGAAATAGTTTACTAAGCACTTTCGCTGAAATTGTTTAGATAAATTTGGCAAAATTTTTGTTCTGAAAACTGGCGTGTCATACTGTAAATGTACACACCGCCTTGAGTTCCCGGTAAACACCTTTAAAATAAATCTTAAGCTGTTACTGCCCAAATGATTCCAGCGAAAATTCTTGCCGAACTCCCTCGAGCAACAGGATGGCACTTTGTAAACAATCTTTTTCAAGACAGGAAATTATTTTAAGATCCGAAACTTCACCGCCTGGTCGTTATCTTGTTCCATCCATTTCTTAATAGTTCTCTCTGAAGAATCGCTTGTTTACCGGCGTATATAGATAGAACAGACGAGTGCGCGCTATGTTTCTATGAAAATGGGCTCAGTTTATTGTAAACACGTTTTGCTGTTTTGTTTTCATCTTAGCTGTTTAGGGAGGCGTGAACGCGCCGTTTACTCGATGTCACGGTGCTTCAAAGAACATGCTCCTCTTATCTTTTTCGCTAAACGCGCGTATATTACAATCGGTCATCTTGTTTGTTTTTGTTTTGTTTTCGTATGCCTCATTTTGTCTATCGTTAGCTCATGCTTCCGACTTACTTCAAAGGACGCGACTAACTTTACTTAGGAAACCTATACCCTTGCGCAAATTACAACCCTTCAGCACTAGACTGTTACTTTTCGCGCGTTAGGACTGGTACGACTTCCACCAGTCCATTCCATTCAAATACACACTATGTACAAAATTGTACAAAAGTCTACAAAGAAGTGTTTTGGGATACTTTTCTTGCTTTAAAAAGCGGAACTGTGGTGGGAAAATGTGTGTTTTAAATTGCAGTAGAAAAATTGATGCGCTGTCCAGTTTCTCTCAAAATTTACGGCTATGGCATAGTTGATATTTCCCCTGATATTTCCTGATTATTAGTGTCTTGCTTTTGTTGGTGATCCGCGACCTGGTCTATTAATAGAACCATTAAATTCACTATTTGGTTGAGGTCAATGTTAAGTCGTCCAATAAAGATTAACATTCAACCAATTTTTGTGCACATACTGTTTATTTTGAAAAGCTTTCCATCTCTGAAAAAATGTTAAATCTTACGTAAAAAGCTATGATGATCTTTGATTGCTTGATTTAAGACTTGCGACCTAAAAAGTATTATCCGAATTTATGTCATTGCGCATGTTTATTTTACTGGGTAAATGTTAAGACAGATTAAAACGTTCTCGATGCCAAATTCCACATATTGGTCAAAAATGTGTATTGGGTTCCTAGGAATGGCCGCGGGGATAAGCTGTGCTCATCGTGTCCTCGAAACGAATCTAATTTCGATCTAATTTTGAATTTTTGAAATGCATCTCCATTTTTCCCATCATGATCATTATTCACTTGGAACGTTTACACAAGTAATTTCCTGATCTCCAATACAACACGAACAACATATCGTGTGAAAAATTTAAAATGTTTACCAGAGTTGTTGCTATGGTCTACAGATAATTTCCTTGGAATTAAGAATGTCTGGTTTTTCAAAAGATAAAAAATTGTCTGTTGAATAGTTTCTATGCGACAAGTAAAACACTCAAAATGTCACAATTGACCTGCTGAGGTAGAAAACTTCTTCGTTCAAGGAGTTTAAGTGCTGTTTGTGATTTTTATCTTGATATTAAAGTGCCGAACTATTCATTTTAACTGTTGATAAACATTTTTAACGAGGAACGAGATAGCTTTGACGTTTTCCGACCAAAATCGAAAATAACAGTCATATGTCGATTGTACTTGATTTTACTCAAGCATCTGTGCCGAAAACACTGTCACAAGTCATTGTGCGATGTAGAATGTCTAGCAATGGTCAAAATCATTGAAAGACAAGTTGAATTAGTCATTGCACCAATCTACTACATGTTCTAACTTTTTCCTCTCCTTAGGAGATGCCAAAGAAAATCTCTTGCCCCGGCCGGCAAATCGTACTAGGGGACAGTATCCCATTTCGGAGTTTCGTACCCACATGTTCCACGCTGTTAGCGCGCTCTCAGTCCCCCGTCAATGCACCATTCTTGCGGCAATATTAGAGGACTCTGGAGAGTCCTCGCAGATGAAAGAATATATGAATACGGTGGCTTATCAACATCTCCCTTGCTTTCCAATGACGATATCTTCGAGATCTGCCGTTAATGCTTCGGGAATGAGTCGAGCAACGAATTACTACTTTTCAAGGTGACTAGAATATTTGTTTTCTTTTTTTCTCCGAACTAGATCAATGCCAACTGTTATGGGTAAGTTTTTAAAATATTGTTTTGCATTCTTGCAGGTTGTTCAACACTCTTCCGCTTCCATTCCAATGCAAAATAATCTCTGACGTCACTTTTGCACCACGCGGGGAGACCACGCGGGCGATGCTGGCACAAACGATATCGAAGCTGAACGAGAAACTGAATCTCGTGGACAACACGAAAGAATGCGTTGACATGAACGCGCGCGGGGTGATCACGAACTCGCGTGTGCAACTCGGAGTCAGGATACGGAAGACAATGCCATTGGACGTTTGGTTGGAAAGATTTAAAAAAATCCTGCCTACATTATATCTGAGTTATATATCAAAATCTGGACGAATATCTGAGTTTGTGACCGCTTGGAGGAGAAATGAAAAGGGAGCCAAAGTTCCAGTCATTCCTGTCCACCAGTTTCTGGTGAAATTCCATGAAAAACCTATTGTCGACGGCTCTGTTGCCATTATTACATTCTCGTTGTATTCTCGGTCGTCTTCGGGAGACTATCGGGTGATAAACGGTGACGAAGTTGCGGCGTCATTTGACGACATCAACAGATCAGTGCTCCATAGTTACCTTCAAGCAGAAGTCATAGGCTGGCGGGCTCATGGGGAAAGGTTCAACTCACGTTTTATGCGCATGCGTAACGGGAACAATAGACTGACGGCTTTGGAGACGTATAAGTTGCAAGCCTCGTTACCAAAGTACCTCGTGAAGTATTTTAAATCCATGTCAGGCTACGGTAGATGTTATATATTGCGACATATTGCCTCGCATGCTGAACGGGATTTATCGACGATTGAAAAAAGGTATCGTTCGCTTGGAATACTACCCAAAAAATACTATTGTTCACGTGCTTCCAGATATGAGGAAAAATCGAAGGCTACAAACGCTAAGAAATTACCTAGTATTTGGGCGAGACTTGACGAGTACATGAAGTCTATCTCAAAACCAACTTTGGCTTTAACCACCATCACACCAGCGCGGAATTCAACTGTTATCAGAGAAACAAGGCCGTTGAACTCGATGGAAATCGTCATGTTTGTCTTATTGAGTTTCCTGTGTTTGCTTATCATGGTTTTCGTTGCAAATTGCGTCGTTTTCACATTTAAAACAAAGAAGTTGAATTCAAAGTACTTTGCAGACCTACCCGCACCTCAGGAAGTCTTACGTGACGCCATACCTTGTGAGGATAGAACTTGCGAGGCACCCCCCGGGAAGTTATGTCTCACGGAGAACCCACGGCCTCGTTTTGATGATAGTGAACGGTACGAAACGCTTTTTTCTGGTATGGCGCCGAATTTGACTGGAAATATGAAATGGAGATTGTTAAGTATGACAAGCGAAGGCGAAGTGACGCTATGTGATGTCATAAGCTCAGATGATGAGCTGGAACGAGTAAGCTCGGTTTAGTGGCAAAGATGCACACGTAATTGTTGCCACAGCAACGAAAGGAACGTCTTGATGCGCCAAGAGATACAGAACAAAAGTATTCTTTGATCTGGTTCTGGAAACTTTGCCTGCACACAAAGTTTGAGCAATTTGAACTTTGGCCAAGATTCAAAACCTTACTGCAATGACCACGAACGCAGAGACAAAAATTTTCAAAACATTTTGCGGCCCAAGGAACTAGAAAATTCTTTTTTTTAGAGTTATACTTTATGGGCCACTTTTGATTGTTGTAGACCAACAGTTTTCGTGAAAAACGAGCGAGCTACTCGAAGTATATATATTTAATGCATAGAATATGCACAATATTAAAATTACGTTGCATATAAATTGTAAATAAATTACAGTTATTGAGCATTGTAACTGATGTTCTTGCAAGAATTTTGCTTTTTTATCCGATATTTTGATGAGGATCGAAAGACTATCAGGGCAATCACAGGCACCCGGTAAGTCTGGCTCAGTGGGGCCTGGCCCACAGAAAAACGAAGACCATAGATGTTAGGGATATTGAAAGGTAAATGTTGCTTGTGAACAACTGTGGATACAGGCTGTTATACGTTGTCAAGAAACCCGTAACCATGTGAAGAACTGAAATTCACGTGCGTCATTCATGTAGTACACGTGTGCTCCAAGTGCACTTAAAAAACTCGTGCTTTCATGAAGTATGCTGTATTCATAACAACATGGCCGACAAAGAGTGCTCTTCAACCGGCGGAGATTTGAAGTCGGAATGGCTCAAATTTGTATCAAAGAGCATTCAAACGCTTGCAACTCGTTTTCAGGAAATACAAAAAAATGATGAAATGCTAGAATTGTGCAGAAATTATTTAAGGTTCGTTTTGAATAAGATTAAACTGTGCAAACATATGGACTTATTGGACTACAGACTCTGGTGTCACATGTACTTATTCGTATACTATTACCGCAATTAAGCAGTCTTACACCTTGCGTTTACTACTCTGCAGCATGTATATTTAGATAAGCTAGTCTATTTTAAACTGAATAGCTTCAATAGCTTTTTACTGTTCTAATTTTGGAGGTCCTGTAAACATCAGTTCATATATATATTTGCATGTCTTTTTGACGGAGATTGCATAGATAACACGCTTAGGAGACTGTGCTGCGCGTCAGCCATTGCATAAAGGAGCGTGGGAATGAGTTTTTTATCAGGCTTTTGTAATTTCGTTTTAGGCAAGACCCTTTCTTTACTAAAATCATCTCAAGGCTTCAATTGGAAATAAAGACAAATAACGAAACTGCTTCCAAAACAGTGCATATTCCTGACTGCAGGTTGATATCATGAATAGTTTTCTACACTATTCACTTGTGATTAAAATCTGACAGTAAAACGTTCTTCTGCTGTGTGTAGGTCAGCAGTTAAAAGCGACGTTAAGTTACCAACCTTGGCAAAAAGTAAGCATTCTAAAATCTCAAATGGATCCGCACTTATCGA
Organism: Phenganax marumi; assembly: GCA_025400095.1. NCBI lineage: Eukaryota > Metazoa > Cnidaria > Anthozoa > Malacalcyonacea > Clavulariidae > Phenganax > Phenganax marumi. The sequence continues at coordinate 28,028 of JAODVM010101092.1, read as the reverse complement.
GCTTAACTGCAGTGCAACACAAGGACGATATTTGGAGGTAAACTAAGTCTATTATATCAGAGAACTTTGGCTGTGTGCTCTGCAGATATGTGGCTTCCACTGACAATTATCAATTCTTAGTTATGCCTTAGTGATAGTTTTTGTCTTAGGCAAAAGGACTGATCAAAGCTGGTGATGTGTTGATCTTAGAAAGACCCTACGCAGCTGTACTCCAGCCTGGCAACAGAGAGACGCATTGTGCGCACTGTTTTGAACAATTGAAAGATGATTTTTAGTATGTTTGTTTGTCCGCTTGTTTGTTTGTGTGTTTGTTTGCATAACTGATGTCTTAGTTTATTTGTAGCATTTGTGCTGATTGTAATCAAGTCAGATATTGTTCTATCAACTGTCAACAAGATGCTCTTCAAGCTTATCACAAGTATGAGTGTTCTTTGAGTCCTTTACTAGAAATGGTGAGGCTACACTGCAATTTTATACAAATTTTATTTTTACTACATTTAACTGCTCTTGTACTATTGTTCCCAGTAAAGTGAGAGACATTGAGGTCAAGCAACTGCAATTTTTAAGCCATTTATCAAATCCCATGTAAACCCCTTTGTTTCTTTGAATTCACAGTTGCTTGCTTTATAATTATATGTTGATTGTACCTCATGAGTACAAGTGCTTGATTGCCTCAGACTATTATGGGCACTTTATGGACTGGCGGAAATTTGACTCTTTCTCATTTTACTGGGAGCAACAGTATTTGCCTAATATAGGCATATATACATAGTTCATGATTTAGGTTAGCTGATTTGACTTTTGGTATCCTTTAAAATTTAGCTTGAAATTTCATCTCATCTGGCATTAAGATTGTTACTGGTAACTGGACATGAAAAATTGTCAGGTACAAGCCCCAGCAATTATAAAATCGCTAGAATTTTACCTCAAGTGGGGCTCTGACATTATAATAAGTTGAAATATTGTGAATTTTTTACAGAATTTCTTGAAAGAGAAACTTTGAATGGCGAATGTTCAGGGTCTTCTTCCGCAGACAAAATTCCTGGTTGTACTTTGGAGGGCTTGTACTCAGGTATCATGCTTTCGCCTCATCACCACACAGTAGTTATATCTCTGTGAGGGGGACATTGGGAGAGTGTCAATCCCGTGATACCGCACAAAAATTGCGAAAACGCCGCATCACCGCATAGTACCTTGACGTAGCTATAAAAACCTATTTATGGAAAATATTGATACTGCAAACTTGACAACACCGTAACACCACCATTTTAGATTTTTCCCTGCAAACCGCGGCCTGGAGAAATAGTGTACCGCACAGCGCAGGCTTTATGTTCACTGCAGCACCGCAACCTACAATTTTTTTCACCGCAATACCGCTTCAAAAATAGGCCGATACCGCAACACCGCAAATCCCAATGTCCCCCTCCTCTGTATTTCCTTGATAAGGTGCCCATGGTGCTTATGTAAGGGGGGGGGGTGCTAAATGGAGGGGTATTTATTAGAAAAACAGAATAGTTTGATGTGCACTAAAGCTCAATTCTTGATGTTTTTTCTACCCAGTATATTTATGTGACAGTAGCTACATGTTACATGTTTTCAGGTGATTATGAATGTGTTCATAGTCTTGTCACCAATACTGAACTACAACCTACTGCCGCCTTGATCTCCTATGCACTGGTATGCCACATTCAATACTACTGAAAATTAATGCTTTTTTGCTGCAAATGAGCGAGTTTTTATATGTCAAGTTTCTTGACCAGTTCACTTGCTCTTCTTGTGTGTATGACGAACAATTTGTCCTTCATTTAAGTTTCTCGTGTTTGAAAATTTCTTTTCTCTTTTTTCACAGGATGCTATTTTGATCACTGAAATCACTTTCGAGCAAATTTACACAAGAAATATTCAAGACTCAAATTTGAAAATCACAGAAGAAATTATGGGCTGTTTGTTGCTTCATCACATGCAACAAATGCCATGTAATATTCACGCCTTGACCGCCATAGTGGCTGTGAATAAGCAAGCTGGTGTGTGCAACAAAGAACAACGAAGGATAGCAGTTGGAATATATCCCACGGCATCCCTCATGAACCATGCTTGTGACCCGGATGTCATAGTCAGGTAAGTGCTCTGATCTCTAGTATAGAACTTCATAGTATCCGTGGTCGAAGGCGACAAACCGCAAAAGGTTATCTGTTTATTTGAAAATCAGAGGATTCAAAAGTTGATATTTATTGTGCGTGTGTTCTTGCAGTTTTATAGGATGTACCCTCGTAGTTCGAGCGACTCATAATATTCAACCTGGTGAAGAAATAGCACACTGTTATGGTAAGCCGATTTAAAAGACACGCATGGCGTTTAACAGACTTAGGGCCTGTTCATATGGGCCAAAGTTATCCCGGTTAGCGAGGAAACTTTTCGGCAAGCTTGCAAGCGAGATCTCGCCTTATTAACGAATGGTACGAAAAATTAGATTACGTTCACATGAGACGAAAAGTTATCCCGCTTACCGAGATCTCACTTGTTGAAAGGCGAGATCTCGATTAGCGGGATAAAATTTTCCCCATATGAACGCAATTTTCCCGCCTACCGGGATAATTTTCTGTTTGGTCAGCAACTTTTCAATTTGTTTTTAACGCCACAGCCGAAAACTGTCCCCGGTAAGCGGGACAATGTTTCGCCATATGAACAGAACAAAACTATTTGGCTCGTCGAAAAGTTTCCTCGCTAACCGGGATAACTTTGGCCCATATGAACAGGCCCTTACTTCATGTCACAAGTTTAAAATTGAGCTAACAGAAAGCCACTTATACATTTATAATTAATACGCAAAGGGAACATTCAAGCAAACTCTTAAATATTGCGTAATCGTTATCTTCTTTTAATGTAAAACGATTATGTCTTTTTATACCAACCGGGTTTCATCATCTGCAATATACGCGTTGTTTTGTTATTAGTGGTTTGGACAAGTGCGATCTAGGGCAATCATTTGTTGCCAGAAAAAATATCATTGTTCAGTTTTTCTGGAACCTAATTTGCGGAAAGCAAAAGTTTAAGCACAACTTGATCACTCTGATAATACTCAAAGTACATCGAAAAACTCTAAAAGTTACTCTTCAACCTAATTGATTAACGAACTGAAAAAAATGGACATTTTAAGAACAATGCCTTGTATGACCAAATATGAAAATTGTAACTGTGGTTTTAATTCTTTCACCGTTATTACTTACAACCACGATCTAATTTTATCTACAAATTTTTTGTTTTATTATTTCCACTGATTCGTTTTTAACCATTCTCCTGATTTTAATTTACCTCTTTTTTACATAGACTCCTGGTGAATGTGCAGGGAAGATTGAGTGAAATATATAACTATAAATACGCTGTTCTTCAAAGACTGTTTTATAGAGGTGAGCCTTACTTCAAATATTTATACGCGGTCATGCCTGCATTCGGCATAAAAATCTGACAAATGTACTCGAGGGGTAAATTACTCGGAAAAAATCGTTTGAAGATTATTTGGAATAAAAAGTCCCTTCAAATTTTTTAGAGATTTTGGGTTTTCTGTCAAATTTCATGGGATTTTCAGATTTTAATTTTCATTTTTCGTTTTTTGGAAAGACTTCTCGATTCATTTTTCTAATTTTTCCGAAACTTAGGGTTTTCCCAGTTTAGCAAAGACCTTGCAATTCTTGTTGAAATTTTGAGATTTGGGATTCTTCAAAGTGTACCAAGATTTTTCGACTAATTCACCCTTATAGAATGTGGCGCACGTACATAAATATGGAGTTAGTTGAAAAACTAAAAGTATTCGGTTTATCGTCCATCAGTTCGCTCAGTACGATAAAAACAACTCGAAAGATGTCATTAAAACCATTCGGTAATGGTTTCTGATTTCTCCATCATTCTTACGTCCTTTTGGTTTCTTCAAACTTTTAAATTCTTTCGGTGTAAAGAGCGAAATGAGTGCATCTGGATCTTCATACGTCTGTTGAAGAGAATTGTTTGGCTTGCCAGTCGTCTTGTACTTTGTGATTTGGCCTGTTAGAGAAGGCAATCTTGTGAGCATACAAATTATAATGTATAGTATGTGCAATGAATCTGTGTAATGAATCTGTGGAATTCATGCTGCATTGCACAACCCAGTCAAGTTCTTTGTGTGTTAAAAGTAACCCTGCAAGGCTTAGGAATAGATGGATGTGCATCAAGTCTGCCTAAAGAAAGGACTGCTGTATGCTGAGGATCTTCTACAAAGCATTTGCTTGGAAAGTGCTTCGGGCAATGAAAGACTCCATTACTTTGCAGTTTTTGATCTCATGCAATTGGAGGAAATCCTTGTTTACGGAAGCGACAATTTAATTATCGAACAGTCTTAAAGTTTCCGTTTGATTCAAGTGTATTACGGTTATCAGCGCGATTAAGAACGCATTGAAAGCGATAATGAAGAGAGGTAGTTGTGGGAAAATTGTTTGTCGACAGCATGTTAAGGAAAATGCTCCTTTTCAATTTTTCGTTTTCTTCGGTTCGCATGATCTGTGCGCGTGCGATCTTTCGTGGCCCTCCCGCAGTTTTTTGACAAAACTGACTGGCTCTTTCTTCTCATGCTGTGTTTGCATGCGTGAAATTTCGTATAGCTTTACTGTGTTTGGATCTAGCTTATCTTAGGTTCGTTATGTTTTAAATTGTTTAGTAATTGGTGCTGAACTCCTCCTTCTGACGACTCCTTAACAGTCTTACACGTATTAATTCAGCTGTGTACTCTTTCATCGCGCTTCCAGCTAGCTAGCTCTTCTTTGTTTGTCTAGTATCTCATTTAAACATTGATAAATTCATGAAAAATTAGCTGTATAAACTTTTTCGCTTTGGTGGCTTTTGTGGACTTTGCATATCTGATGAAGACGTCCAAAGGCGAAGGCTTGAACTGAGTAGTTGATCAATTTTATTCAGTTCTATGGGAGCGGACATATTGACTATCAACACTGATAGAACATTCGTAACACTGTACCATTTAAAATTCTTAAATTGCCTTGGCGTGACTACGTTTCTCCCTACTTCGAGTTCGATTTTTCGAATTAAATTGCAGACAATTTAGATAGGACGACCAGCAGATCACGTGTAGCCCAATCGCGGAAAAAATAAATCAACTCTTAATTAACACTGCTGACGTATCATGAAAATTGAAAGTGAATCGGAGACCCAGCATGTATAGGCTAAGTTAGCAAAACTGTATTGCTGCAATATGACCAAAGTAATTGCACATGTGAAGTATCATGCAGTGTGCACATGCATAACTACAATGTTGGTTGATTGCGAAATAGGTTAACAAATAATTATCAAGGAGTGCTAGACGATATATTTATAATCAAAAAGTACCTACAGTCTGAGCGGTGCCTGATTGGTCATTCTATAAGACGTGCGCAAGAGATTAAGAACCAATTGACGCACTTTTGATTGCAGCAATCGTTTATTAGGAACTTTTTATCAATGAGATGATGAATAAATTCGTCTGGCATTAAAAAGCGGAAAAATTGCTCCAGGGAATCCTTAAGAGTTAGCCACAAAAACTGCCAACCTGGCATGGGGCGTTGGTCTTTCGGAACTAGTGGGTAACGCGAAATGAAGAAGATGTTCGCACGAAAATAAATTCAGAAAAGGCATAAATACTACAGTTCATACTATAACTACGTCTAAATAAAATCAAAAGAAGCATAAGCACTATACAGTTAATACTATAGCTAAGTCTAAGTTCACTACGTTAGATGATGAGGAAAGAGCTAACCGTATAGAATTTAGGTACTGGATTATGTGGTCCAATTTATCTTATTCATTGCACAGTATATTGACGACGAATAGCTTATTTGGACTAATTTACTATGCGATAAATTACTGATAGTGGGATGCAAAGCGCCCTTGAGATTTACCGCAAAATAGACAAAACAAACTTCTTCCGCATCTCAAACAACATCAAAATAAGGAAATGAGAAAACATGTTTTTAGGTCTACAGCTTTGATTCTCTCGACTCGAACCTTACCGTGAACAAACACGGTAATAGTTATTGCAAGTCGTTCATCAAATCAGTGGAAATCATGTTACCATAGGGGATCAATATTTTGCAATGAAAAAGTTGGCTTAGACCGATTCCAAATAAGTGCATCACAGAACTTACAACTTGTTTAGTAATAATTCTGATAGTGATGTACTGTTACATTTGGAAGAATTACACATCCTGCGAATCAAAGAAAAAAGTCCCTGCTGTTCACAGAAATGCCTCGGTATCATGTTCTTTTTTCACTGAAATTGTGTAATATGGTAGAGACATATTAGTTCTTCCTCTGGACACACTTATGCACTTTTTGCAGCCAAGTAGTTTTGAAGCATGCAGTGTGAACGTCGATTAAAGTTAAAAACAGTCTTTGATTTTTGTAGCTCATGTGTTGGGTAGATGCCTGACTTTGTATATCACTCCAAACTCAAATTGGACAACTGGGCATCGATTTGTAAGACTGGATGTCATTGTTTCTACTTGCTAGCGTGCAACACTGAATAAGCTACTGGAAAATGAAGATGTGCTAATTAAAACTAGATTCTTTAGAGACATAAGTTGAATAAATGGTTGGAGCTTGTTCTAACTTCAGCAGAATGGACGGCAAATGCTCACCTTGCAATTCATCCAAAAAGGACCTCCACACCTTGAACGTCTCTGTGCAATAGTGCGTGATACAAGCGCGAACAGGATGCAAGAGAGTACTAATTTCCGCGTGAGCAACATCCTGAAATACCTAGAACTTTGTCCACTAACTTGACTTCCTGCAACTCCCGTTTTTTTCGCACCTTTTCCTTACTGCTTTTCTCCGACACTCTGCTTGATTCGCCTTGAAGAACCTTTTTGTACTGTCTGTCAATAAGGTGCGCGCTCTTTTGATGTCTTTGATACTTCTTCTCACGCTTTTTCGCACGCTTTTCGGTGCTTGAAAACGAAGTCGATGATAAGTCTGTGGCAAACCACTTTCGCTAAGAGATGACGGTTAATAATGCCCTTCACTAATTATCGACCCATATATACGTCTGGGATTGTAATGAGATCTAATTACAGTTTCTCCACGATTTTTGCCGTATCGTTTTCCTGTTTTCTTGACAACGGGAGTTTCGGTGGGATATTGATTGAACTTGGATTGTGCCTCGTTCCAGTTTAGCAGTCTGGATCCGAAATTTATCTTAATTTGCGTGCAGAGCAATCATTGATTAATTAAGAACAAAACAGTTAATTCAAGCAATCAGCCAATTGAGTTTATTAACTCATTAAACTTGACGAAGGACAAGTCGTTTTGGAGTAGTTTTTATCCCTGCAAGATAATAATGATCACAGAATAGGTGTGTTAATTTTTTCCAAGTCCGCACTGGTGCCCGTAGTGGAAATCAGTTAGAATCTGCCGGCCTTGGAATTCAATGTCGGTAGTGCGGAGTGCAGTCTTTAGAACTCTAGATAAACATAGGATCAATAGAGTTGTATGAATGTGTTTTTCTACAGGATGTGGTTAATTAGAATGAAAACAGTTTTGAATTGTGCTGACAATTTGTTTTCGTGTCCAGAACAGCTGGGCACACTCGGAAGTGGATTAACTATTGTTTACTAACAACAGGTGAAATCACGAAAGTTTGGGAAAGAATTCAGATATCAGAAATGCATGCATGCATCTTACTAAGGACGCTGATTGGTTTTGCTGTATCAATGCTATACTGCTTTGTCTGGATAAAAAAACACTGGCAGCAAAGTTTTTTTTAGGATACTCGTCTAATTAGAGCCGAGTTTATAGTTTCGATCGAGAGAATCGAAAACAAAGTACTCAAACTTTTATTTAAACTATAATTTAAACTGAGTTTTTCGTATTGCGCATTACTTCTGCGCACAATACTTGTTTTTCAATAAACAGTTACATAACTGTGATCAACAAATGCCGTTATTAAAGTTCAAGATGGCGGCGATCAAAATGGCGGCCATTTTACTGTGTTGGTTTAATGAACGTTTTATCGTTTTGTAAATATTTATGAGGCGGTGTGAAGGTAACGATGCCGTAATCAGGGAAAGACAGATGACTGCAAACGAAAAAAAGTATAAATAAATTGAGAAAGCTAAAGAAACTGACTTTTTCCCGCTTAAAATTCGTGGGAATAGTTTTGTTTTTTTTGAATTTTTGTTGTTTTCCCCGAGTTTTTGTCACTTAACCTCCATCCAGCTGTCTGAAATAAAATTTAATCGTTAAGAAATAACTTGTATGTAATCTCCAGCGACCTAAATGTGTGGAATTCAATGTGTATCGTAAAAACTTTGATAGTTGGTTTGCAAAATGTTAAACATACTCCAAAACTAATAAAAACAATTACACCACTCTGTTTTGTTATAACATGTACATGTTTTTTTACATATAACAATCTACATGGAAAACATACATTATCAGTCTAAGCTAGTTCTTATCCTGCGTCACAATATTTGCTTTATCCAATGTTTGTATACACCATGCAAGTAATATTACTTTAATTATAAATATCAAGTTTACAAATCTAATGTCAAAAAAATCAAATTTGAGCTTCAGTAGGTTTTTCGTAAGATGCCATCATTGTTTTGATTTTGCCAACGGCTTCTCCAGGATTTAAACCCTAGATAAAGGAAAAATCGTACTCTTATTGGTTATTTCGACTACAAATGAACAAGTGCAATTCTTGCTACCAACCTTGGGACAAGTCATGGTGCAATTCATGATGGTGTGACAAGGATAGACGCTGTGATGGTTGTCTAGCATCGCCAATCTTTCGTTTTGATACTGATCCTGAAAGAACAATGAATTACACAGATTATGACCACTCAATTATCTTGAAGTGTTTTTTCATTAGATAAGCGCGCAAATACTAACTCTGCTATCAATCATCCAACGATATGCCTGCATCAAAACAGCTGGACCAAGATATTTCTCGCCATGCCACCAATAACTAGGACACGACGTCGTACAACACGCACACAAGATGCATTTATACAGACCATCCTTTAAAAATGTAATCAAAAATATCATAGAAATTATAAATCGAAGTAAAGTTCCAACAAACATCATATTCCAGAAGCAGTACACCTTTGCAAACACGTAAAGGATTTCTTATTTGAATACGTACCAATTTTGCACGGTCTTCCACAGTCTGTAACAGTTGCTCTTTGCCGGCTTCCATGTCATCCTTTCGCATAAGGTATGGCTTGATTGAACGATACTGATCGTAGAAATGAGTCATGTCCTACAAGTAGTTAATACTCTTGAAAACTCTTTGAAAACTTGAGATTAATTTCTAGAATTGGGTTTTGATATCAGACACAAGATATTTCTCTTGAATGCACTTACAGGAACGAGATCCTTAATGACATACATGTGGGGCAATGGATAAATCTTTTCCTTCTTCGTTGATGCGCCATCGATGCGACTAGATCAGATTAAAGAGGATTTTCTAAGTGAAAAACTTTGGACGTTCACTTTCTTCATAGCTTCTTTAAGGATAATCTGACGCAGTTTATTGATATTTTTATTTACCAAATACACGCCAACGTATTTTTCCCACCAATATTCATTGCACATGATCCACAAATACCTGAAATTACTTTCAAGTTTTAGGAGACCATTTCGTATTCACGGGATGCAAGAGTTCCGAGCTTTACAATTTACCTTCACGGCATGATCTTCGAAATGTTAAAGTTGGATCGATCTCATTTTTAATTTTTATCAATGCATCAAGAACCATTGGTCCGCAACTAAAAAACGAACACGTCTACAATCACAATAATATTCGTTTATTTTCAGTACTGGTTCTGGTTAAAAAATGCGTTTCTAAACCTGTCTATGTCAACTTCATAATCTTGCATTCGTGGTTTATCGCCGGCTTTTTCCGGGTCCTACAAGTATAACGTATTTACAAGGGTATTGCGTAATATTTCAATAATCGAGTGTGTTTTTTTACATCGTACTTTCATACAACAAAAAATCAGCAAAATTTAAATGCGTCTTCTTAGTGCTGCTCACCCAGCGATAAATTGAAAACGTCTTTGTTCGTTTTGATGCGTTTGTGGCTGTGGACGCTGCGGCAGAAACCTGTAAATTTATATCAATACATCCATGTTCGACAATAGACTATATACAATACGCACATAAATGTTTTTACAAACATCGCTTCTTTAGTTTTGATTTATGCTATTATGCACTACTTGTTTTTCGAACGTATGCACTCAAATTGAAATTGCTATGATCTTATTTAAAACGACATATTTTCCAACAAACATGTACAACCATCGAAGTAAATTAGCGAGCACTTTGCATGTTGTTTTCCTCCAATTTGGAGACAATAACGAACTAGGTCCGCAGTAAAACTTTCTCTGAGTACAAGTATATAGAAATTATACAATACATTCACCTGGATTGAAGGCAGTTTACCAATTTTCGCTAGATTTCGACCAAAAAGTAGCACTCGTAACGTCGCCATTTTGAAAATAATTTGAGCGGAAGTGCGTTCGTACGTGCGTTATGTCATTGCTTGGTTACATAAACCCACCCCGAAAGGGCATTTAAAGTCCAGTGTTAATAAGTTAAACTTTAAACTTTAGGTGGTTGTTGCCAACACCTTGGCTTAGCAAAGCGTTGCGAAACAACGATGCTAACATTCTTTTAACTTCATTGTATTCATTCACCAGTGTTTGGCTTCTATAAATGTTTTGTAACATGGTAACTGCTAGAATCATGCTTCCTCAGCATAATTTTGCTATAGCAACTAGCAAATATTTCACGCGTGGTCGCGCGTGGGCTAAATACATTATCCTTGGTAATGGTACTTTGTTCTTTTGAAAACATACAATATGTCTATAATATTTTATTCAAGGAATGCAATTCTAGCGAACTTCTGCCGCATCTTGTGCAGTAAAGATGGGATTAAAGACGAATAAGACAACAAAAACGTCCAGACTAAACTGCCAGGTATCATTTGGTGTAAAATTCGCGGTACAAAGCGGGAAATAGCATTTTGTTTATATTGGATGTTGTGCAATATATATTACGACTTCGAAAATACCACTTCGCAATACGCCTATCTATTACTGCCTAGCCTACATTACTGCTAAAGGTTCAGGGAAATGCCTATTTTAGAAATTGACCATGTCTAGACAGTGTACTTTCTTCGGTAATTGGATGTTATTGTTGCAAATGTTTAACAAAAGTTACTCTCAGTCATAAGAGCTTACCATTACAATAGGTTAGCCAGGTTCGCTGAATAAGTAAGCCAAACTCCGAGTTCAATGGCCGTTTGTTTTCTTTCTTTTGGCCTTTTGTTTTGTTTTTTTTTCTTGTTGGTACTAAAGAAGATGTTTGGCTTTATTATTCAGCGAATCTGGCCACCCTATTAAATACAAAGTTGTTGCAACTCTTTAAAATTTACCCTCATAAAGATCCACGTTCTTAGGCAAAACTATAATCCTGTAAACAGTATACCATACTAATCACATGAAAATATATAATTAGAAGCATCTAAAACAAGCAAAAGTTTAAGGCAGTCATGTTCGTTTCTGGACTTTTTTTGATGGGTGTCTATATGCAACACGATCTGGTCAAGTATTTGCATATTTTTCATTTTTTCTCCAATGGTATTCAAATGATATACTGCTCAACAATTGATGTGGTATGGAACTTTTGATCGTCGAAACGTTATAGTTGGAAACTGAAGTTGCAGAGCTAAACTATTTGGCCATAACAATGCAGTATTTTGTTTCTAGTATGTTGGCTCTTTCTCTGTTAAAGATGGTGACAGAGCACTAACCATCTCTGAACAAAACAAATTTGTAGATGCAAAGTTAAAGAACTGTGCAAAGGTAAGTTTTTCGGTTTAAATAAAATGAAAAACAGAACTCCAAAACGTAAAACAAGTTGAGTGGAGTACAAAATATAAAAGAAGAAGAAAAACATATTTTTCTTGCAGAAACTCTTAAATGGAATGCCAGTTTGTTTGCAAGTTTCCCCAGATGGTGTTGAGGTTTTGACTTCTGATGAAAAGGTAGAATTAGATCATTTTCGCATTTCGTTCTCTGAGTTGTAGTTTAATCATCTTTTTGTAACTTTTTCCATGTTAAGTAAGCTTTTAAGTTAGTTGGGAAGATGCTGGTAAACCTCGAGTAGTAAGTGTTTGCACTTTTGGACAAATTTCAGACAGTAAAAATGGCACACACGCTCCGGCGAGTTTCGTACGCCACGGTGGAATCAATGAACAAACTGTTTGCTTACGTGACCCATCAACCTGGCACAGACATGGAGGTAGTCTGTCATACGTTTGTCACGAAGAAGAAAGATCACGCCGAGGAACTAAGTGCAGCTCTGGGAAAATTGTTCAAACAAACATTTGCCTACACTTTGGAGAGGAGAGATAAGTTAGAAGAAGCGGCCCAGAAAAGAGGAGCGAATCGACGTTGGGCAAAACAACAGGTAACGTTTACATAAATTTATCCCTTGAACTTCAATAAACAATGTCATTAATCCCAGGAAATTCATATGCATAATGATCAGATATTTTTACTTTGCCAGATTGCTGAGGGTCATACTGCTGTGGTGAAGAATGGACGAAACGTGAGAGCAAGACCAGTTGATGTCAACGAACTTGGCAAGCAGAGTGGCTTCTCACCTAGCCCTGCAAAAGGCCGGCAAAAGGTAGATCAAAACATAGCTCAGAATGGTGCTGTGGATATTCGCCCAAAACGAAGATCTCCTCCCGCAGTCCCACAAAATAGATCAACCTCCCGTGAATCAGTTACTCCTTTCTCTTCAACGTCTGCAGACACCCACCCCCCTCACAACCAGTTGCGAAGGGTCAGCAGCCCGACCATTCCATCAGGGTGGGAGACGCCATTCTCCCCTCAAACCTTAGGTCAATCCTCGTCTCCAGTTAATGATTCCACATTCGTTCCTTCTTGGCCAAGTGAAGACGACAATCCTCCTGCAATACCAACAAGCTCTCGTCCTACTATTTCCTCGACTCATTGCGCTAATCAGAAGGCTGATCTTCCTCCAGAATTGCCCAGTCGTTGCGCCAGAAGACGATCAAGTGCACCCAGCTCACCTCAAGAGGTTGTCCCACCCGCATTACCCCCGAAACGCAATGCTTCTGATTCAAGTATCGGTTTTGAAACGTTAGGTTCTTCAGACATCCCCTCGAACACTTCCCGAAATGATGATGCACTACAACGCAAACTGAGCGCACCCTTAGTTTTGATGCCAGCTTCAACAAGTCATGTTCCCGTGAGGGCGTGCCACAATTCAGACTTGACTACTCAAGCTTGTACCACTTATCGTTCTGCATCTCAAGATTTCGAAAATGCCGCTGCTGTGTTGCTAGCAGCAGCAGATGATACCCCACCTCCTCTTCCGCGAAGGAGAGGACAGTCCGTAAATCGACCACCCAGTGAAATCCCTGAAGAAGAGATAGGAGCTGATGAAGATGAAGAGTTGAGACGGAGGGTTCGGGATGAACCAAGATTATCCTTGACGTTAGAAGATGAGGAGTGGTATATCCCTGGCGTTGCAAGGTAGGTGAAAAAAAAAGGATGTCCTATAGTTTAGGAGTTTTTTGAGTGATTTGTTTGGGGAATATTGTGTATTGAAAGGAGACAGAAACACGAGGAAATCTTGTATTTTTTACTGTTTTCAAGGGAAATCGTAGTAGAAATGTTGGATTGTTCAGACGTCGGAACGTTTTTCGTTCGCGACAGCCAAAGTCGTCCAGGATGTTACGCTCTCACGATGAAAGTCGTCAAAAGTGAAAATAACCCAACTGGCTTTGGAAACTATTTGATTGCCCCACAAGGAGATGGATTCGCTCTCCAGGTAGGGATGGGAACATTGCCTGTAGAGAATGCATATAGCCATAAAGAAAAAGTCGTAACGGCTTAAGGCAGTATGAATTTCAGTTGTTTGTTGATTGCTTTTATTTTGAATTTGAGATATCATGGTTGAACCTGTTTATACCTGTACCCCATTCTTGTGGCCATATTTGTTATCGTGTTCTACCTCCATTATCCTCCATTTGTTATAAAATGCCATGGGCTGTCCACAGTTTTATCTTTCCGATTCATTATGTTCTACTTGACCAATAATTGTGAGCACCATTTCCTTCCATGCTCTTCTTACCAATGAAACAATTTTTATCCTCTCTAGGGCTTTGACAAAATATTTCCTGATATATCTACCCTGATTAGACACTATGCTTCATACGAAGACGGCTTGCCATGTCGATTGGTTCTTGCCGGCTCCAATCCACTTTTTCATGATGCTAATGGATATCTGGTTGAATTTATGGATGATGAGGATGAAAAATATACCACTCTTTCGAGCTGCACATCCATGTTCCAGGAACTCAATATGAGCGATCCTTGGTGAAGGTTCTGATGGACGATGGTAATTTGTTGGTAAAGCTACTTGTGAAGCTACATTAAGTGTGTTTATACAGATATAGTTTTGAAGAACACAGATGAAGCACGGTTTGATTGAAGAAAGTTCATTTTGTCAAAGAAAGAATAACACCATGTCATCAATGGGATCATTTTCTTTTGCAAAAGGGTGCTTGATTACCTCATTTATGTTGATAGTGTTAAGATTAAAGCGTATTAACCAGTTTTGTCCTAATTATGCTGAAAATATTATAACATACAACCATAATGAACAAATATCGTGCCATTATTTAATTTAGTGAAAAATTATTGAGATATTTCTGTTAATAGCCAAATTATAGGCTAGAGATTGAAGTCTAGCACTCTTTGTGCAAGGGATAGGGTATCTTTGTTTTTGTATTGTACAATGGTGAACCATGCTCGACAACATCAATGAGATTCCTACGAAATGGTGCACCATGATTGTCCAACTGCTGTCGGGCCACCTTCATTTTCGTCATCGTCTTCTGACGAATCGTCACGTTTGTCGTTGTCGGATTCGTCACTCGACTCTGTGTCGATCTGTTCTGAACTGCTATATTGTTTTAGATGCTTTGACTTAATAAATGAAGTGTCGCTCTCGGACCTAAGTGTACAGAAACATGCGTGATATGAACGCTTTGAAGAAGAATGATGAAAAACAGTATTAAAGGACCACAGGATGATTTTTTTAAGACCTCACAAACTACATCAACCATTTTCACCTTGTTCTTTTTCTGACTTTATTTTTTGACAACTGATCCCAGATTTTCAATTCATTTCCACCCGTACACAAGCGTTGGCACAATGAGGTATCTTTTTGCACTTCAGTGCAGCATAAACATGAAATATAACTCGTTACTTCGTCATTTAATGTAGCTAGGTATTCTTCGTTGGGCAGAGAACGCACTACAAAGGAAGACAGTGAGGATACTGTTGGAGGGGTACCGTAAAAGACGCTAACAGGAAATGTGTCTTTCATAAATCATACCGTTTAAATATCCAGTTCCTTTATCCAGATCATAGCCAGAACTTATCAACAGCGAATCCTTGACGAGCAAAGCATTTGTTGAACCAAATTCAGTAAGATGATTCTTTAACTTGCGAACTTTACCTAGCAATGAAAAAGTCGTATCATGTAGCCATTTTTAAAGGAGATCATTTTTTGTCCTAGGGGATACCTGCTCTAAGATCCAAAGCTTTAATATTGGTGCCACTATCTCCCCAGTAGATCACGTCATCTGTCGTTGCTAGGCAATTAATCTGTCGTGTCTTTGTGAAAATCGTGTTCTCGTCATACGAGGATACTGCCGGTGATAATGATCGCTCTCTTACGTCCCAAACTTTAACAGTTCCAGTCGATGAGCCACTTGCAATTTGTTCTCCCATATACTGAGGGAAAAAGTGTTGTCATTTTTATCAGTCTTGTTTTTTGCTCATCTGAGAGGAACTTTCTAATACAAAGTTTTGTGGAAACACCATGTAAATTTATTTATGCAGAGCTTTCGGTCCGTAAGCCCGGACCGTGATCAGTGCAAAGCAGACTTTTCGTAATCACAACTTTCAAATTTGACAGGTCCCCGCAAACGTCTTTCCTAACTTTGTCATCACGTTAACAAAAGCTATAACAAAATTTTTAAAACGTTAACATCTTTTTCAGGTTAGTTTCTCTCAGATGAAAGTCAAAACTTTAAGTCATTCCTTACTTTGAGAGGAACTTACTTTAACACACGTCACAGCAACTTGATCAGGAGTATTTCGTGTTGAACAAATGTTATCTCCTGCCTCCAAATCCCATAATTCTACTTTTCCTGCTTCTAAACATTCATCGTCATCATCATCAAATGTTTCACCATTTTCATATTGGAACAACTGATCATTTTTTTGTACAACCATTTGCATACGTTTATGCTTTTATGAACTCACCTGATCCAGAAAGTAAAAGTCCTTTTCTTCTATCCAAAGAGAGCACTGGTGAATAAACGTACATTGACCTCAGTGCTTGGCCTAGTTAAAGAACAAAGTGGTGTAATAAAACGTGATATTCCTACAACACCTATATTTAATACTTTTGTTATAGTGGAGCTTTCCTGTGGAACAACTTGTCTAAATCTTTGAGATCTTCTCCATCACTTTCATCTTTTAAATAAAACTTAAAGCCTATTTAATATTAGGCCGACTCTCACACGGCAACCTGGTAGAACAGTATTATCATTTGATTTGTTATGTAACTAGTTTATTTTTCTTTTAAATTCAGAGTATTTAATTGTATTTATATGTAACTTACTAAATGTTTACCATGTTATTAAATAAAGGCAATGTATGTAATGTATCATATGTACAAAGGATCAAGTAAGAACAAACAAACAAACAACTAACCATCATCCAATGACCAGATTCGGATTGAACAATCATGAGATCCAGTTACTCCAATGTATCCACCACACTGTTCATCTTCAAAGTTAAAACAGATTCACTAGTTTAGTAGAAAAACTTTTCACAACTTTCAAATTTGACAGGTCCCCGCAAACTTCTTTCCTAACTTTGTCATCACGTTAACAAAAGCTATAACAAAATTTTTAAAACGTTAACATCTTTTTCAGGTTAGTTTCTCTCAGATGAAAGCCAAAACTTTAAAGCCATTCCTTACTTTGAGTATCCTTTTTGACTAACACCACTGATGTTATTCCTCCAGTATGACCTCCCATACTGCGAACCTCTTGTCCAGTATCCGTATCCCAAACTTTGAACATTGTATCACGACTAGAGACACACAGATTGGGAAAGTTTATAAGTGACTTCAATATCTACTTGAAAGATGTGGCTTCTTGTTTGCAACACTTTTTCATAGTTACTCTTGTTAAAATAGTTGGGGCGTCATGTTTGATCAAAATATCCATGGGAATACTTCTTAGTATCTTAAGTCTTCCTTGCAAATCTTCCATAATTTTACTGCTTGGTCAATTTTATGTTTTATGGACATCTACTCTATAAACTTTGATTCAACTACTGACACCAACCTGCCTGACAACAGAACTGAACCCTCCATATCAACAGATGAAATTACATCATTATGTCCATCTAATTGTTTTATACTGAACTTTGTTTCCTGCCAATCATCAAATGCTTTCCTTTTTTGCATACTTTGAGAAGGTTTTGAGCCCAAAGTTTTCAAAGGTGAGCTGGATAATTCTTTTTCTCCATTTTCTAAGTTTTTTGTGGGCTGAAAACTCTTTTTTGGCGATTGGTCACCATTTTTTTCTCTCATCTTTTCGTGTTCTGGTAATTCATTTTGCAAAAGTGTGGTTTGCCTGGCAGGTGCCTGTTCTTGTGGTTGTTCCTTCGAAAACTCATTTTCACCATTTCCCTTATTTATTTCAAGGGTTTTTTTCATACTCTCAGTTACTTTCTCAACGTCATTTACTTCGATTTCTTGTAATTTCTCACGCAGAAGCTCGCGTATTTCTGATTTCTTGGAAATCTAGGAGGCGGATGATTTCAGTCATTGGATTGCAAGTGAAACGCGCGCACGCTAGATATTTTCTGAATGTGCGTCGAAAAGACTAAGTTTGATGCTTTGAGCCGAAGTGAAGAAACATTCTAAATCACATACTAAATACTTTTGCTATAATTTAATTATAAAGCAGCTTCTCCAGTTCTCAGTTCTCACTTCTGTCTGTATTAGTATCTTTCCATATATATATATTTGTTTTGATACCCATTTAATTTACCATGCGTCAGCATGTTCATGTATCATATCTCAATTTGACTCAATTTTGTTGAAATTATATTTGCGCAAAGTACTACAAATTAGAAATAGCAATTAGCATTGGACAGACGGAAAGTCTAGACAATGACAATTCTGCCACAGTAACTTGTGGAAGTGGTGACATGAGGTCTAATTAACCATATTATGGGGTTTTTTTTCGTCAAGAAAACCTTATTTTGACCTTCTCGTTCTCTTCTTGAGTTAAATCTCTGTCCAGTCTCTCTAAATTTTCTATTTGTCTTAGTTTCTTTCGAAGTTTGCGAATTTCTCCCTGACTACCACCAGCGGCCATATTGGATAGCTTGTATCACATAATTATTCACATTTCCTTTTTAAGGAGAGGGACAACAGAGACAGCTTAAGCTCATAAATCCACGATTGTATCTTGTCATTTTACAACGAAGCGTCTTACTAGAGAAAGATATTAATGAGGTCTTGAATTAGAAGCTGCCACGTAAACAAACGAGCTAGGTTTAGCCTTTAATTGTGGAAGTTGGAAAACGACACCACCCACCTCCCCCAAGTATGTTCTTTATTACATTTATTATTCCTGTTTCCACTTCATCTCTTTAAAGTTCAACTGAAGTATTGCAAAGAATGTAAACATTGTCGATACCTTTACATTATATAAACAATAATAATATTTTGCGTTTGGTATATATCTACATAACGAGGTGGAAGTTTCTTGTGGTATTTATAGCGTTCTTACAACGCTTGGATAAAGGACCAACGGAGATAGCTGAAGACTATTTTGTGATTTGTTGGAACAGTTTTTGTTTGGCAACAGCTTACAATAGACGACCTTTTACGGCTCTACACATTAGTTTCAGCAGCTTTTACGTTCATCAAAACAGCAATGTCCGCCCAGAGTCGTTCAACAGTACGTTACTTGTCAGACTTTGAGAAATCAGTTCTTCTCAATAATTTTGAAAAACGTGGATGGCTCGCTTGCGACCCGGATGATGAGTGGAATTTTTACTGGGCAAGCGTGCATAGCGTTAGGAGTATTTTTAACTTGGAAACGGGATTTCGCTTAAATGATGACCAGATCGTGAACCACTTTCCTAATCACTATGAGCTCACCCGGAAAGATTTAATGGTAAAGAATATAAAGAGATATCGTAAGACCTTGGAGAAGGAAGGCAACGTCATAGGTGCAGTGTTACTGAATTAGGCCTTGTTTTTTCATTGCGATTCTGCCCAGCCGAACGCATTAAAAGCGATAGATTCGAGGCGTACAGTTATTGTTTTTAATGCATTCGGGAAAATGTGAGATGCTGTGGCTGTTAACATTATATCAACTTTTTTTTCAGCGGAACGAGACGAATGTGGTCGTTATATTTACTTAGACTTTATCCCAGTGACCTTCCTCCTTCCGGCTGACTATAACCTTTTCGTCGAGGAATTCCGTAAGAACCCGCAAAGCACGTGGATCATGAAGCCAGCGGCTAAGTCCCAGGGCACTGGTATTTTCCTTATCAATCGGCTGTCGCAAATCAAAAGATGGTCACGTGATGGCCGCTCCGGAGTACCGACGTACTCGATGTCTCGAGATACATACGTCATTTCTAGGTAAAATCCAATCACTGTGGATTACTTTCCATGATATAACATTTAACTAAAACGTATTCCAAAAATAGTATTTTGTTTTGTTTTGGAAAGAGTTTTACTTTCATCTTTCTTCACAGTCAACAAATTATCACATCCTCGTGTTCTTGCAACTGAATCTTCGAAATTTCTTTTTTTATCATAAAGGTATATCGAAAATCCGCTCCTAATTGGTGGAAAGAAGTTTGATCTTCGTATTTACGTCTTGGTAACCTCGTATCGCCCATTGAAATGCTATTTTTATAAGCTTGGGTTCTGTCGATTTTGTACGGTGAAGTACAATGCTAATGTCAGTGAACTAGACAACATGTTCGTCCATTTGACTAATGTCAGCATTCAAAAACACGGAGAAGAATACAATCCCATTCATGGAGGGAAATGGACGGTGGAGAACTTGCGACGTTATTTAGAAGGAACACGAGGTTATGAGAAAGCTGGCAAGCTTTTTGATGATATCCATTGGTTGATAGTTCACTCATTGAAGTCTGTTCAACATGTCATGAACAGTGATCGACATTGTTTTGAATGTTATGGGTATGATGTGATCATTGATGATAACCTGAAACCATGGTTGATAGAGGTGGGTGCTCGAAACCGCTTGCTCACGAAATAAAGCCAACTGTGTCAATTCATGAATATCAGTTCCATATGTTTCGCTTCTCTTTTTCACTTGTTGTTGAATGAAGTTAGACTCGAGTGCGTTTTTTGCTTCTGGCCATTCAAAGTCATTCACGTTGCTATCTTACAGGTTAATGCTTCCCCGTCGATGACAGCAACTACAACATCAGATCGAGTCATGAAGTACAACCTTATCAATGATGTCATTAATATTGTCATGCCAACCGGTGACGTACCAGATATACGATGGAATAAAATTCCACCAAGTCATGTCTATGGCAACTTTGAGTTGTTGTATGATGAGGAGCTAGCCACTCAGGAGCATGGGGATGGGCGGGACCTCAAACCTAAGGGATCTGGTGCGAATATTAGCAAGCAGGCTAAAGACAGCAAACAGAGACCAACCAATTGGAGATAACCAGTCCTGCAGTTTATATTATCTAGTTTTTCTACAGATGTCACTAACGTTTTTCGTCAGTAGTGATTACCACAATGGTACAGAAAGCAAAATCTCTTTTCATGTCACGAAATATACAACGCGGCGAATATAAAGTCATGCAAGGCATTGTCAGAGATGCTGACTTTTTCACGGACTATTTACTTTTCTAAAACCTCTGTTATTATCATCAGCTTATGTATGCTTTACATAATCTCTCCTAGTTTAACTTTCTTCAAATTTAACCTAAAACTCAGACGTCACCTAGGAGAACTGTCAAGATTTGTCTGAAAAACCTTTTTGTTTACTTCTTTGGATCTCACAAGCATATCGTTTCGGGGTTCTTGAAGATTGAGATAGTTACCGTTATGTCCCAATCTCCGAAAAAGACATCGGCTGTTAAAAAAGTGAGATTCAGCGAAACAATCCAAGTATTCATGGTGGAAACAGATCGAAGAAAACCCTATAGAGATTTGACAATCATTCCGTTAGCTCATGCAAAGCCTCTTTGCGGACAATTGAAAGAACCATTACATTATGAAATTGGTCCCCCATTACAAAAACAGTATCGGTCTTCAAAAGATTTAGTCAATTGCTACTTGCAAAGAAAAGTAAAGCAGCGTTCTCCCACTTATTGGGATGTTATGAAAACTAATCCCTCTTTTCCATTCGTACCGACCATTCATCGCACAGAGAATGTAATCAAGGCAGAGACAACTGGAAAGTTTGCACATCCTCCTCTAATACAACAGAGACGATGCTTTCGACCTACTGTTACAAATAATAGAAGGGCTCATCATGATAAGCGACTTCAATTTTCAGAAATGCTGGCAATTTATGGTAATAATCCCAGTCTAAGGACTAGCAAGACTGGATTCCTTAGTGATATTGGGAATATTAACAACAATCAAGTTTGTGGTGGAGTAGACGAGAAACTTGCAGGAAAATGCGACAAAAGTGCTTGGAAAAGACAAGCTTCGACGGAGATGTTTCCCTATTTCGTGCGACCTCAAGAACGACGCATCGTACAATCTAGTCGATATTAACGGTACAGTCTAGAGACAGTTTTCATTTCGTAATTTATTTCTTTTTGTCATTGTTTACCAGTAGCAAATTCAAGGCAGAGCAATGTTATTTCTTGTAAAGATATTTAAGATTTATAACTAACTAAACTTAACTTTCACGTTTAATAAAATCACAAACACGTCTTTCAGCGTGCGTTTCTTATATATAATTAGAACCATAACATTGAGAAAATACACATAATTTAACCACGCCATAAATGACTAATTGATTATATACTAAATGCGGGTTTTTTTAAAGCTAGAATTTTAATTTGTTTGTGCTATGAGAAGATTGTGGGAGCAAAGACATTCCTTTGTAATATCGAAGAAGCTTCGCATCAGGATTCTCCAAGCTCTGCCAGTTCTCAACTGTCAGAAAAAAGATTGATTTACACTTGTGAAACCTGACGCGACGCGGGGCGTCTGGACTCGTTGCTGAGTCTGTGCAATGTCTCCTCATAACATGGTAGATCACATAACTCATCTTCATTGTAATAGTACTCTTGATTTCCATTGAAATCCATGTAATCTCTTTCCTGCTGCAACACTCGGCGATGATAGCTTCCAACAGCTGTATCCGAACAGGCTGAGTTGTTCCTTCTCAAGGTGATATTTTTATTCTTAACCAGAAAAGCATCGCGTGCGCAAGAAGTGTTCTTAGGTGTTGTACGGTTAAGTGGTTTCTCCCGCTGCGAGAAGGTTTCTACCTCTTCATAACTTAAGTGCGCTTGACGTCTCTCTCCCATGGCTAGGTACGGATCTTCGCCGTTGGAAATTGAACAAAGCTAGAAAAAAAATGCGTCATAACTTGTTATTAAAATAACACCAAAGCGGACCTGCCAAGAATACAATAGTGCACAATAGTACACAACATTACACTACGTACAGCCAACGAATTGAAGACATCTCTGAACATATGAGAGATCAAATTTTTTCATCAGTTCTGATTTATCTTGTTTTGATAACCAAAAACTCAAGTTACATACCTCGATAGTATTTCTACGTAATCCCCTCGAATTCCCCGCCTGATTTCTACGATAAAATTCCCTATCATCACAATCAAATCCATTGGTAACAAATCCATTGTAACATCTGTTTTGTGATGGTACTCCGTGAAACTCTTGTGATCCCGCCTGTCCACGGGCGGGATAAAACTCCATTGGTCTACTTGTGCTTCTTGGCAGACTTCGAGTATCGTAAGTCTGGTATTTCCGTGCCGAGCTACGCCCAAAATCATCATCATCATTGTCCATTTCAAAACTCTCTCCGCCATATCCCAGGTCTTCGTTTGGACTCGGAGGTTCGTGTATTACGGAAAGATTCCGGCTTCGTCGCTGCTCGGCATTATCGTAACAATACTTCGATTCTCGCGCAATTGCCCGAGATAAGTTCAAGGCTGCAAGTTCTTCTGATATGTTACGTCGACCGTTCAGTTGTTTCCGCTGACGTGCAGGCAATCGTTCCGACATACTTCGGCGTAACTTTGGTTGAGGGTTTGCATTATGAGGCATTTTCATGCTCGTTTGACTTGCTAAGTGTATTTCGTGATCATTTTGCTTGTAGTAGTTTCCGTTCTTTAAAGTGGCTTCAAAGAGTCTTTCATCCAATTGCCTTTCATCATATTGATCATTGTTCTGAAGCCTTCCACAATTTAAATGACTCACTCCAAACTCATATTGACTCCTCTCATAGAAAGTTTTACCACCGCTAATTGTATTACCTCTTTGCGGAGTTTGTTCGTATACATCCATAGACATAGTACTTTCCACATCATCCATTGTCCGACTTCGTTCCCGGACTCCGTCGTAGAGATTTTCATCAGACTCTCTGAGCACTCCCATAGATCCATTGCGACCACAAGTATAACCGCTTGGCCTGGTAAATTTCGAGTAATCATTATTACGTACGCTTGAATTCTCCTCTGTAAACACGCCTGAATCGGAAGATGAGTTTGAGACCAACGAGTTCCTTGATCCCGGTGGTAGACTCGTTACGTTTTGACTCCAATCTTCAGGGATTGCTTTCTTATTCGTTTCAGGATTCTTTGCTTTTCTCTCCTCTGCAGCTTTCGTAAGCAGCGCTGCGATCTCAGCACTCCTGGCAACATCTAGCGCTAGTCTACCCTCGTTGTCTTTAGCGCTGATATCTGCACACGAAGCGATCAAAAGCTTCACGATATCGCCGTATCCACCAGAAGAAGCCAAATGTAAAGCAGTGCGGCCTTTCTTATCAGTTGCACTGGTATTAGCTCCGTGACTTAGCAGCACTTCGGCAACATCGTATCGTCCATTTTTACAACTTTGCTGAAGAGGAGTATAGCCTTGTTTGTTTCGCTGATTCACTCTTGCTTGTTGTCCAATGTTGATGAGAAATTTCACTCTGGTCGCGTCCCCATCAGCGACTGCTTGATGAAATACCGCCGCGTTCATTCTCGATATATTCTTCGAAAAACTGAGGTCATAAAGGTTGGTTGGTCTCTTTTCAAGAGTTACTTACACTGATGACTCGTTCCTAACTCCGGTCTTGTATCTAACCGACCGACCACAGAAGGTAAAATAGCGCGCTGTTTCTGAACTGACGCGAATATCATATAACAATAACTAGTGTTGTTGAGCGAGTATTAGTATGGCACCGCCAAGAAAGTTGGACACATCAAAAGCAAGGAAGTCGCACGTCGCCAGGGCTGAACGTAAAAATATATCCGAGTTTAAATGAGATGGAATGTTTGCATTAATGCGATCAATCATGCAAGAGACATGGCTGCGGTGTAGTAGTGGGTGGGGAGTGTTGTCTCGGCCTCCTGTTGTGATACGTTTGTAAACCTGTGATTGTCATTCACATGTGTAGTTTGTGAATTGATAATGTAGTGAAGACGTGGCGATATAAATAAACAACAAGGCATTTACTATTTACAAACGAACGAACTCTTCTTTAAGAAAGAAGATCTAGGAGCCATAGCGTATAAAATAGTATCAGGCTATTATAGTTCAGCTAAGCCGCTCAATATATTTGAGATGTTCCATTTAAAGGTCTCTTTATGAGAGGATAACAAAAGATAAAATTGAATATTGGATTCTCTTAGCAACCTAGAGCTTTCGTGGACAAAACCACGTTTATACAATGTACATGGTTCTGTAAGTCTTCCATACCACACAGTCGGTCAATCTTTTTCAACTGTTCCATACTGGACGCGCTAAAACTAACTACTTTATGTATGCTAATTTCTTTGCATGTTGCTGCAGGCTTTGAAAAGTGCTTGTTCTTCATTATAGAGACTGCTTGTCTAGCCGTGGGAAGAAGCTGGTGTTTGATTCAATTGTTAATAGTAATCAGGTCTTCGGCACTTCTTGTGGCATTTCGTCAAGTTTCGTGCTGTTTTATAAGTGCTGCTCGAGTGGGAGCAATTGTTTGCGTTCGAGTTGAAAAATTAACGATGTTTGTTTTTGCACACGTTTCTCATTCAGTACAACACC
Source organism: Phenganax marumi (assembly GCA_025400095.1). Taxonomy (NCBI): domain Eukaryota; kingdom Metazoa; phylum Cnidaria; class Anthozoa; order Malacalcyonacea; family Clavulariidae; genus Phenganax; species Phenganax marumi. The sequence goes on along the minus strand of JAODVM010101092.1, from coordinate 2,592 downwards.
GAGCGCTCCAAAGTCCAAATAGCGGCACTACAGCGCAGTGTAGAGAATCTCTTCTTGGCATTTTACGAAGCAAAAGCGATGTGGATCTATACGAGGTCACCGTGAAACAATAAGTAGCGGTGAAGTCGTGAGATCAAATAAAATGCGCTTATAATTAGAGTTTGGTCTCTTCTAGATAAAATGTATCTCCTTTCATTATTTCGTAAAACAATATGAAATCAAGTGGCGGGGGATAGTATCGCTTTGAAATTAATTCAATGCACGATGCACGTATGATGATTGTAATCATTGTATATATAAAGACACGTAAACGCTAAAAATACCGTATGACACTCGATGATTTACTGTCTAGCTTGTAAAAAACGAACTTTGTTGACTATTGTTACTCTCATGCTCATTATACTTTTGCAATGTACACATTGAAATGTAGAACACGGTAAAACATGGAATATGTTTGCTCAACTCTATTCTGTAATTTATATTAAAAAAGAACACCTGCATGCTGTTATTGTATGAATTCAGTCAAGAAATATCGTGAAACATGATGAAAACATTCCTCTCGCTGCAGAAAACGCAGTAACCAGAGCAATAATCTCATATCATATCGACCGAGATGTGATTTAAGTTATTAATAGGACATGCAATATAATTTCTTCCTTTCCTTGCATTACACAAGAAGTAGCAATAGCCGCTCCCCTTTTTAGGTTTCCTAAATACAACTCCCAGGATGCGTTGTGGGTGTTTTCTTCGCGAAACCATTGCACGACCGAAAAGCATTCTCGTTGTGTATTCAAATGTGATGTTGTGGATCATCATGTATTAACTAGTTTTAGTCCTAGAAGTCCCTAGAAATTCCCTGGCCAGAACACGATGTGTTCTCAATGATCCACGGTGTTCCTGAGCTGACCTTGGCACAAGACAGTTGTGTAGTATCCATTTTCTGCTCTCGAAGTCCGAGCTCAATTCCCTATTCCTCCATGGGTAAAACCTTGTGTAGACAGTCTCGTTAATGTTTGCTAAACTTTTCGACTGCAATGGTTTAAAAACCCACAAAGGGCGTGGCTCGATCTCGTTTGCGGCCTTATTCCCACATTTCATCATCACTTTGCTGTCAGGCAAAGATCGAGCCACTGGTCTGCGCCGTAATTCAACAGTGTTGAAGTGTTCCTTGTTGCAGCTGAACGAATTCACTTTGTAAATATGGCCAAGTTTTGCTTGAGACCTTTCAATATCAGGCAAAAATTGTTGTGTCAATCTCTCTCGGCATTTCATACCTAACGCTTGGATATCCATCGCGTAAATATTACTGTCATCCACCTTCTTTGCCGAGTTCTTTGCCATGGTATTATTGGAATTCACTTCCTGTTTTATACTATGTATCTTGATGATCAATATCGATCTATATTCCAATCATCTTCTGCGTAGAAAATGCCAGTTCCTCAAAGCGAATTTTAGTTTGCATTGTCGGCTAGTGATATATTTCTCATCTTGGGTCAATATTTGAGCTAGAAATTTAAAACGCTTAATTGCTTGTCTGCGTATGGTCGTTGCTTAGTTACGTGTTGCATTTACCTGAACATTTACTCATTTGCGTGAAGACTGTGGCGTGTAATTGTACATTAACCATTGTATTGCGAATATGCTGCTAACGACGGGTTTTAACGGATGTTCATGTTAATCGTACGCGTGCTAATACAGCTGAATTTTCTTTGAAACTATACATTTTTTCAGCAGTAGCTTGGAAAAGATCATGCAAAAAAAACAGAAAAACAAACGAGTGAGAATTGGGACTTTTGAAAAATGCTGTGAAAAGGCGAGGGAAAAATTTCCTGGTTCTTAAAAGCACTGACACTGGACATTTTTCAAGATAACAAGACGCCTGCTCAGGCGTTCACTCCGCCTAAGGGTCATTTTCCTCTACAGCCGTTTCGCCCGCGCGGGCCGAGCGCACAGCTTTAAACATGCTCTGTCGCCTGTCGTTGTCTGTAGTCGCTTGGTCTCGCGTGCACGCTAGGAATGTTAAAAGTAAATCAACTTGCTCCGCGTGTAGCGAGATCAAGAGCGAATAGTCAACAGCAGGATATGTTTAAATCTGTGCGCTCCGCGCGCGTGGACAAAATGGCCGTAGTGGAAAAGACCTTAATGTTACAAGTTTCGACCGCATTTTCTACTGTGTACTTATTTTTGAAGCTGCAGTGAAGCCCCGAGGACGATTTTGCGTACTCACGTATTTTAACAATTTGTCACTATACAACTTGAAGCATTGAATACGATTCATACCTAGGGCGATAATCTAAATATAGGTATGCATCGCTTTACAGTAAACACTGACAGAGTTTTGCCAATTTGCCTGACTATTTAGTGACTAATATGTTGTATAGTTTTTACATGTGAGAATCCGATATCATAATCCAGTGCGGAGTGTCATAACGTTAAACTCATCTTTCAGAACGTTTGACAGTTTATTACAACTTCAATGACATATGAAAATGCTCGTGCTATAAATCGTTATGTACAGTCGAGAAAATGCGACCTTGTTTAGCGGAATAACATCAGCAGTTTCTTTCGGATTCTACATAAGCTACGGCACTT
>JAODVM010100981.1:0-16326 GCA_025400095.1 Phenganax marumi | reverse complement strand
GGACACCAAGGGCCCCTGACCTTGACAAAAATGCTTTAAATCAATGAAGAGGATGTTTCTGCATATTATGCAGGTTATACATCTTTTTATTGTGGCATGTTGTTTTCATTGCAATTCTTCTTTGAACAATTCAGTCATCATAAATATGTACAATCCCTGACCTTGATATATTACGCATATTAAATCAACGAAGATGAATAGTTTTGCGTAAGAAAATTGTTGCATGTCGTTTTTAAATAAATCTAATATTGTATTATTAATATGTACAATCCCTGACCTTAATATGAATACTTTAAATGAATGAAAATGAAGTGTTTACATAAGCCGATATATTGAAGTTATCTATATTTTAAAAGTTATATATGTTATATATGTTATATAAGTAGCTATGCACAGTCCCTGAATAATTTTCCGCTCGACGACATTGCTGTTGTGAACGCGACGTCTGCTAGCTTTTCCATCTCATGATTTTTTTTTATTTTTGGCTTTAAATTATACTTTTATTATAAACATTGATTATCTAAAATAACTAACTAAAAATTTTAAATATATTACAGAAAACAAATTATTCTAAACTCAAGTCTGAAGGCTTCCTTGTGCAGTCCGTATTCAAAGAAGAAAAAAATTTTTTTGTTGAGTTTAAAACAGATGCCCTGTCTTTCTTCTTTATGTAGCCTAAGATTTAAAAAACACCAGCTGCCTTAACATTCACACGAAAATCATCCACAACTTCGACTTCTTTTTCATTAAAGGAAAATAAGTTTCCTTCTCATGAAGTATTTGCCCACAAGATCGTTGTAAAATTGACATTATAACACGCCATATTATTTCATGGTCAATTAGTAACGGCGTCTCTCGTATCAAACACAGTGCAGAAAATCTAATAATCGTTTTTCAAGAAACTACTGGTAAGATTTTTATAATTTTGCATGGCGCAAACAACAATATAAGCAACAGTTTGTGGCTACACCACGCATACGTGGTGTATCCACAAACTGTTGCTTATAAACTACTGGTAATTTTGAGGAATATCTTCTGCCATTGGTAACTCAGTTGTCTTTCTTGACAAACTTCTAGTTTTGTATTCTTACCATTACTGACTGGTTTCCATTGTCACTTTTTTTATGCGCATCTGCATATATACATAAGTTGTAGTGAAAATCCATTTAGAAAGAACCACAAAGTGGACTATTTAAGATGAAGTGTGTCAAACGATTGAGTGTGTACGTTTTAGAGTAATTCTAAGAAGTACAAAACTCTGAAAGAATTGAACTTTAACGTCCGTGAAAACACGCAAAAGTAGAAAGCACTGCTGATTATAAAAAAAATTCTAGTTTTGTCGCGTGCGTAAGCAAAATATTCTTGTGAGAAAGCTTTTCCTGAAAGCAAGAGTGTATTTTGGAAAATACTTTCAAGTCCAAAAGAAGTATGTACGGAATTTTGTTAAAATATGCGATGATGTTTCGCAGCAACTATTTACGCACTGGATCAAAGTAGATCCGAGGATCCGAGTGCCTCAACGGAATTGACAAATCCGGAAGCATAAAATTATTTCCTTAGTTTCGGAGAATGAAACTTAGAGAGAAACTTCGTTTCGGAGAAAATGAAGCTCATACGCCGCCGATGACCGGCGACGTTCATTGTCCTTGGTCGCTGAAGCTTGAACTCTTTTGTTTAGTTTCTTCTCTAATGATCGAACGCAGAGGGCCGCCGGCATCGGCGATATATGAGAAGCAGGCCTAACCATCCTCGTTCCCGGCGCGTTTTAATTGCGTAATGTTGTCTCGCGGGAGGTACACGCGCGGGTGGTCATGTCAGCAACTCTGACATCGCGCCTGGCAGAAAATGCATTCATGATGGCGGACACGTCACAAACATATATAACACAATATATATTGTGGCTTGTTATCAATTAATTCTTGATTCTCTTTCTTTGTAGTTACTATATCTTGTCTCATAGACCCATTGTTTAACAATTTACTGCATGATAAGCTCAATAACATATATGTTCATTATATATAATCTTATATAAAAGAGTACTGAAATCACACTGCATATTCTGTACAATTAAATAAAAGGAATTCTTCCTTAATATTTACCAGGAACAGGATTTTCACATGCACACTCTTTGGGTACAGAATTCACGGAAGCGTCTTCTGTAAAGCAGTGGCGTTGTACTGTGATATGCAAATACAGTTATTATGCACATGTCCAATATAAAGGTTCATAGCAATCAATATTCATATTATCAGACGATTTTATATGCCTCGAGACAATATTTAAAGATGAAGTTAATAGTGGACGAATTCACCTTCTATAGCAACTTTCTTTAAAAAATTGTTCATTTCCTCCATAGTTCTCTCACAAGGCAGGCTAGTTCTCACTTTTCGACACATTTTCTGTCAGGCGCGTCGTTCGCCGCGTTACCCGTTCGCACCACCCGCGCGTGTACTTCCTGCGAGACAAAATCACGCAATTAAAACGCGCGGGGGACGAGGCTGTACCATTGAACTAAAACACTAGAATGCTACCTGAGGCGGGAAATTTGATGCCAAAAATCTGGGGGAATCACCAGGCTCCTGTGCAAAAAACACGCGCGGCCTTCTAAAAAATACAAACAAAAAGTGGGTCGAAAACCGCCCAAAACGGGCTGAAACACTTCTTAAATTTTATTTTAATGGAACCAACGGAAAGGTCACATAACTATCTTTCATATGAGACGTTATGGCCAAATCTGTATGGATAAAAGCGGTTTTTTACGTGAAAACGTACAGCCAGGAGTGAACATCGTCACGGTGGCCGAAGTTACTTTGGATTCTTTTCTCGCCCTGTTTTCTCTTTGTTTTTGAAGAAGTATTAACCCCATTTTTTAACTTAGTAAAGCTTCTACACCTTTCAAATATAAAACAAATAGAGAACTAACCGAAGCACAGTTTGTTTTCAGCAAAATAGTTTTTCTCAGACTGTTTGTATTATACAAAATAATGAAAATACGTTTCATCAGATTTCCCGACAAAAACACGCGTCACGCGAGAAATTCCTCCAGACACGCCGCTTTAACCGATCATAGGCAAGTCCTAATGGAGGCAGCGTTCTAGTGTTTTAGTTCAATGGGAAATACTGATTGAACGTACTGAAACCAGCTTGTCGTATTGAAACACATCATTTATTGTCGATTTAAAGTACAACCAAAAACCGAAGATTGCAAATTCAAAACCAGGTATTGCAGGCAGTCATAGTGAAGCCATCAGTTATATCATGAAGAGACTGGAAAACTAATACTGAATAATTTCGTCTGCTTGCAACAATTGCAACGAACAAATGACAATTCGTTTGGTGGAGAATTTCTTAAATTTACTGCCAGACTCAAAGTGTAAACTAAGAAAGAGGTCTGATACAAGTCGGGAGGGTGTAGGCTTAATTTGACCAACTGATTGACGTTCTAATCACCGACTAAATCTAATGAATTACCTGTAGCTCGCCGACTAAAGGCCCGTTTACACGGGCGATTTTTGCTGCGATTTTCTCCCCTTAGCGCATGTGATCGAGTAGATAGACCTGCGAGAGCATTAGCAAAATTGTTAGACCAAGTATATTCGCCATATTCGCCAGTTATCCACTTTATCACATCGTTCAACAGGAGAAAAATCGCAGCAAAAATCGCCCGTGTAAATGGGCCTTAAAAGACTTATGCCAATTGACTGTTGCACCCACGCCCTTTCACCGCCGGGCCGGGTGGGGACTGTCTCTACCACTATGTCTACAAACAAAAGTCACGTTTTACCAGCTCAAGTCCAATAACACCGGCACCAATAAGCACCATGTTTTCTGGGACTTTCTTTAAGGACAACGCTCCTGTGGAGGACACTATACTCTCTTCATCTACCTATTAAGTAAACGAATATACATAAAATATTAGACAGAATAAGATGTAGCTAACAACTAGTACACGTTGTCTCTCGGACAAACAACAACGTATTTCTATACAGGATGCTAAAACCACCCACCGCATAACTTATATTTACATATAATAGAAACAAAACGATCACGTACTTCTATGCCTGGAAATGGGGTTACTTCAGAACCAGTAGCAATAAGAATGTTCTTAGTCGTAATGATTTCTTGACTGCCATCTTCTTTCCACACTGTCACCTAAGAGGTGGGAATCATTCATACTCGCGTGAATGCATGCCATCACGAAGAGCGAAGCACATTCACAAAAACAGAGTTAAACGTAGAGTGCAAGCGAAGTCTAATCCAGACGACCAGGGCCTATTCTAACGAAATTGCCATACTATGCACCTTAGAGCACATTTCATCAATGACGTGCCGCGTGACGTCATCTTTGAGTTTTTATGTAGAGCATGATGACAACATAAAGGTGCCCGAAAAAATATTTGGCCAATCTTTGTTTGTGCCATTGCCAGTTTTATTGCGAAGTCTTTTTGGAATGCTCGACTTTATATTTCATGTACCTCGCCCATTCAGCACATCTAATGTCAAACTTCAAAACTTCCAAGTTCAATACTGCACACTTTCGCACTCAATACTGCACACTTTTTATTCAATACTGTACAAAGTGTGCAATACTGCACACTAAAATAGGCCCTGCAGACGACTCTTTCATAGAACTGTGGTTTACGGACGAGGGCATACTTCATGCCAGCTGGCATGTTTTACAACGTGAGGTTACATGCTCATTTCATCGTACGAGAATTCTGTAAGAGTGTCAGTTGTCAGTGGGGTGTGGAATCAGACAAGAATCGCTTCGGTCGTGCGTTCATCGCATCATCATCCCACAATGAGGATGAAAAGCTAAAACTCGGCCTTTTATGTCATCACTTTCCACGACCAGCGAACAAAAATTATTTCTATTTACGCATGTTTACTTCATCGATGGACGTGTGGGACAGAACGATGTAATATAGCTATGTAGGACTAGAAAAGAGTTGTTTTTAAAATCGTAAACAAACATTGAAAGAAAAGTATCATGTACAAACGTAGCGCTACGTATTTTATAATACACTACACCACGTGATACGACGTTTGTGTAGTCACAACAATGACTAGCACATGCGCCTAGCAATGAAGTAACAATGTGACAAATAAGGGCAGTAGCCAGTGCAACAATCTTGAATTTATTACGTTACAGTAACGATTATGGTAGTTTCTATTTATATTCCTATTTTCTGTAATAATACTTCACTGTGAATTGTCAGCGAAGTAAAAATATGGTGACATTGTTTACCTTACACCTGCTAGAAAGATTGCAGTTAAATGCCTTTTACGGAGAAGAAAATAGGAAAGTGAAAGTTGGACGAGCAAAATTTGGTATTTTTAGATTATCATGAACGTTGGCTGGACTGCGCAATTGCCTCTCAGAGAAAATGTCCAGGTGAACCTTGTAATTTTTGACAAACGGCATCTAACTACAAATGAAAAAAATTAAATGTACCTCGTTCGGTGAAGTTATTTTGCCGTGCCCGTGAACCTCCGATACCTATAATAATATATAACATTACTCCAGGAGACACTCTGAAATTTTATACCAAGTATTCTCAACGTACATACCTTATTTTGTTTAAATAGATGTGATATTCCTGCAGTCAACGATTTAACTGCTGTGTCTTTCTGGTTCATCATTTGTTCTAAGTTTAACTTCAACTCTCCGACTAAATCCAAAAAAACACATTGAAAATCACGTGAAAAGCTCATGGGCATATATACCTTACTTGCACCAAAATTCGCGCAGACCTAGGGGCAGAAATTTATTAGCGCGCAAATGCTAAAAAGCCTGAACATTACACAGCGAGAAAACGTGTTTGATTCAAAAGAGTTGATGGTTGGACGATTGTGAAAAAGAGAAACACAAGAGTTGACAGTTGACAATAAGACGTCATTTTAAAAGATAATTATGCAGTAAGTAATAGCACGACAAGATAGAATTGGGTCAATAAACGCCCCAAAGGCGAGGGAGATTTGTGGAATGCCAGAGAGCATTGTACAAACCTCGTGACCCTGAGGGCCAGTTAAACACCAAATTCAATTTGTCATGCTATTCCTTTGTAATTGCATCGGATCACCAAGGGTTCCCTAGCGTATATAGGCATTGTTGAAGGTGTAATGAATTCCTTGCATGTTCAGCCATGCACAGAAAAGCGGTTGATTCATAAATCACCCGCTTCCCTGGTAATTTAGTAATTCAAGGGGACTGCTCAGAGTAAAAGAACCTCACGTAATCATTATTATAATAACATTTGCAGTACTGTAGCACAGCACAACATATATAGAGCATTCCTGCTACACTGTACTAGACTATAAGTGCACGAGTGAGTGTACGGCATCTTACTTATACCTTCTATTCCCCTGTTTTTAAAGTCATTTGAAATAGCTTGATGATACAAGTGCGAATTATTAAGCAAAGCCTAAACATAAATGGAACAAAAATTAACACAACAGTGACATGCTACAAGGACTGTGTGTACTTGAAGTGAGCAAGAAACAACCATCACTGGTAACCCAAACAGAAAACCACATGAAAAACATTAGAAATTAATGGGGAAACAACTTCCACATCTTTCACCCAAAAACTCCAGCAAGATACAAGAGTCTTTTCCCATTGAGTGAGTGCATTAGACTGACTGGAGTGCCTTGCCACTCACTAGGCTAAACTTGATGAATATTCATCCCCGGTAATGGTGATTCCAGCTATCTACTACATATTGACATACACAAGACAAATGGAATCTATCACCACAGTTTAAAAGAGGATCTTAAAATAAGGACAAATGACAATAGCAAAGTTTGGTTGCAAAATGTTGTAAAACAAGGATGCGAAGTTTGCAAATCACATCTATTTTTGTATTACATGCAAAAAATAGTTATTTTTGAGCCACAAGTGGATGAAAGTTCCACATGGAAATTGTACAAAAATATAAATAATTTGCAAAGTTTGCACACATAAATTGTCTGCATTTCACAACACTTTGCAAGCAAACTTTGCAGTTTTCATATTTTAGGATGCTCTTTTAAGCTGTGATGATTGATTTCATTCTTCTTCTCTAGGTTAAATTTTGGCAGATACCTGGAATCATTCATAAAACCCACTTTCACTACAAACTGTAATTGATAATCCTTCTACACATGCTGCATGTTGTAACAACTATAGCTGAAGAATATTGCACCTTTGACGGAATACATCCAACATTTAAACATGTTCCTCCAAGACTTTTGTCCTTCTCTACACAAACAGTCTAAACAAAAGAAAGTACTATTACATGTAGATTAAAGTGTTTTTCTTACCATGGAAACTGATGTAGAAATTGCAAGAATAATACTTGTTGGGTAGCAGCAGTGCTAAAAGTGCACGAACCTCAACCTGAGAAGTGGAAGCACCAAGTGCTAGATATAGTAAAACGTGCAGCTGTAGTGTCTATGATGGTAGTGTAAGTGCATGTGGAAAACTGAGATTTCTTGGTAGAATTTCAAATTATGTAATTATTCTTATTGTATTTTCGCATTTTTATGAGCTTTCTTGTTCCAGACTATGATCCAGTGCTACAGCCAATTACTAGACAAGCCTTAAAGCATGATATCAGCAAGTACATAGTTGGACCAAACTTGTTCAATATTACTTGCCAAAGAAAAAAATCACTGATTATTGCTGGCACTCTGGATTATGAGTGTACACCAATGGTGTACACTAAACAGAAGCAACATACGTAGCTAAAACACAAGACTCTCAATGACAAATCTGATCCCCTAAAACCTCTTATAACAGGATCTTGTCAGGATCATTCACATGATCCTGCAGACGATCCTGACAGGATCCAGTAGCACCATAGACATGATTCGGACAGTATTGGGATCCAGTGTCACCAGGGCATAGCAGAATTGACTGCGGTAACCATGATGCAAGTGCATATCATAAAATTATTACTGATTTCACTTCAAAAAGTTTGTTCTGCTCATGCACACTTATGCGCACTTTGCATGACGAAGCAGGTGGGTATATGCAGGGCATAAAATCAAGATTAAAAGCAGGCACATAAAGCCTGCATACATGTGACTATTCAGTATTGCCCCCAATAACAAGTCAATAAGCAATTGACACGATAAAATAATAAGCAATTACAAATATAAAATTAAAATACTACAAGTATATTTAGTTCAATTCTTTTATCAAGATATATTAGCAATAGAATGCTGTACCTCTTCCATCTTTCCTATTAAATTGCTTTTCAAAATATGAGAAATGCATGGCAAATCATTTTGCCCGACCTTATATAAGTGGATACCTTCATTCCAAGTTGAGCAGCCTTTATTGCGGCGACATAACCACCAGGTCCAGAGCCAATTACAACCAAGTCAACATCACCTGCGAAAATTTGTTGACAGTTAATTAAATTTTAAATGCCTTGACTATTGCATGATCAAGAATACAACATCTGAGGTTATTTCAAACAACTACTTGATTGTAACCATATTCTGAGAAAAAACATCAAAAAAAGTACAAGTGCTTGTGCCAGCAGTTGCACCCTGACTGGCAATGGTGCTACACAGAGTTCATTTGAAATCACTAATCAACAAATCAATCTGAAACCACTTAATCACTGGGCTCAGATAATTTTCCATTGCTTGCCAAAATCACAAGAAACATTCAATATAGATTGTACATCCAGTTAATAACAAATACAGAAATACTTAAATCAATGTGGATATGTCAAACTGCAAAACAATGTTTGATTTTTTCCTTAGATAACTCTTAAAATTCAAAACAGACTGCCTACCTCCGGAATCAGAATATTTCCTTGTTCTTACATAACAAAGACCAGAAATAGCTTTCCATCGGTTACAAAATTGACCACCATACCGCTGAAATATAAAATCTGGACTTTTAGACTTTTATTTAAAGATCCTTTTACAAAGTCGTCACAACACACACATAAAATACTAATCGAAGCAAAACACACTAAAACTGTTGCTTCCTACCGTAGAGGTCTCAGCCAAAATCGTTTGTCCAAGTCTTAACATTGTGGTGTTCGTTTGGAGATCAACTGACTGCTCAAATACAATAAAATCATAAAATGGCTTAAAAAGTTCGGGTATTCTTCGGAAACGTTCGACAATCGCTGCAGTTTCGGCGGATTTTCAAGCAATGTCGAATGTCGCGCGATCGACTTTTTGGGATTGCTTTGTAATGCTGTCTTTTCAAATGCGCCCGCTGCAACAAATGAGACGCTTACCACCTGGCTGCTAATGCTTCAAAAGAAAATCATGACAAAAAGTCGATCGCACATCATTATCAATATGCATTGAACGGGAATCCGCCTTTACTTCGCCTCCCTCTTCTAGACCTTCTATGACGGAGAGAAGAGAGGTTTCCTTCTGTCCTTACTTAACTGCCATCAAAGCAGTGCAGACCACTGGTGCAGACATCTATGGGTGTAGACACACAATATGCATCCACTTCATCCAGAATCCAGACATAAATGTAATAATAATATTATAATGGAAACTTTTTGAAAGGCATTTAGATTATATACAATTGTAAATCTCGCTTCTTCAAGGTAGCTTACAATTGGCTACTTAATGATACGTAGTTCGGATGGCGATTCTCGTCATTCTTTTATTACAGTAATTTTGATGAGTTTTCTCAAACCCAAGATCATAATAAGCATATCTACAAAGCTATTGAATTCTTTTGCGAAAACACCAAGTAAGCTAATTGACAGATTGGTGAATTTTACTGTTTTATAATGTTTACACTGTTTCAGTTCTTTAATTAATTCCCAATATTTCGATTTTTTACGTTCGACATTTTTATTAAGATTTGATTCAAAGCCTACTGTAAGTTCAATAATGTATAAACAAGCATTTGCAGTAGACAGATTAAGTAAATCTGGACGGTAGTTATTACCAGTGATGGATGGAGTGTTGTATCCGCTGAGCTATATAATACCTGGAGAGCGTGCTCGTGAACCTAAAGTGAAGGCGAAAACATGGCGGATGCGACGCAGTTGCCAGTCTTTAAAGGTCCGTCTATATGTGGAAAGACAACTGCTCTAAGGGCTGTACTGAGCGTCCTTGGTATACGTTCATTTCACAGCGGTGAGCAAGCTTCAGCAGTTTACAATTGTCCTATCCGTGATCGTCTTAGGCAATACTGTTTCTTGCACTGTTAGTCCAGCCGAACACTAAATATTACCAGGTAAGATTTATGGAAAATTTTTATAACTGCGATTGCATCTTTATTTTTGTTGTTTCAGAATGTACTGCTCGGTTCATTGAAAAACAACAATCTATGGCAACTATTCCATTTGGCTGGGATGATACATCGAATTTAAAATCATTGAAAAGCATCACTGTAAATGCATTTAACGCAGTAAGTAGTAAATTTTTTTGTCATGGAAATGTAATTTTTTGATGAACAAAGAGTGCGTGAATTAGCGATAACACAGCTAGAAAGTCTTGCTCAAATAACTGAAATGCGGAACTATTCTTTTAATATTGTTTAGGGTGGCAGCGACAGTCTTAATATGTCTTACAAACCGCACGCGGTTCCTATCATCACAACAAACGAGGATTGCGCCTTGTTGAAGTATGTAAGAGACAGAACTTGCACTTTCTACGCTTCGCCAATGTAGACCGGGACATTAACGAACAGTTAAAATACGCACCGTACGTGAAAGTCTTTCAATGCATGGACCTTTACTGTAGATTATGGCCTGATATGACGGACGAGGGCTAACGTTGCGTGCATGCTTTCGAGACGCACAAAATACAACGCACGAGTTCTTCACTGCAAAAATTAATACGGCAAACTTTACAATCTTTCTCCTTTAATTGTGTTTAAAGTGCCGCAAAGAATGCGGAAGTTTTGAGAGGACTTGATTTTTTTTAAAACTAGCTTTTAAGCAGCTTTTAAAACTAGCTTTTAAACATGCCACAATGAAATAAGTTCCATTGCTTGATTTTGAATAGAATTCAGTCCCGATGGTTACCTATCACATTTGAAGAGCCATCACTTAGCCTAACTGGTAGTGAGTTGACTAAAGCCCAGAAAACGTTGCGATCGGCAATGCGCAATGCCCATAAGAGTGTCTGGGTTTTGACTTCTTTTTTGCACGACATACTCACGAATTACGACAATGAAGAGTATGATGAAATCATGAGTCATGTATCGACAATAATGGGTCCTCGTGCGGGAGAAAGTTTCGCGACTTTGTTGTACTGTGTCAAAAAGGTATGTATCTATTTACAGTGTGTCACTTAATTGCCATGACATTACGAGTGTTGCGGATTCAAGTGCTACAATGGTTACTCCTAACTACTCTACTCGTTGCCTCCCAGCATTTTGGTAAAGTTCAATCATTTAGGGCATGTCTTTGCATATAGATATTTGAGAGACTGCACTTGGATTACTATGAAGAAGTTTGGGAAAAGATTACAAATCTTATTATTTCCGAGTACAATAGGAAAACGACATCAAAGCCCGGAGCTAATGCGACTGCTCCAACGTCTAGCACAAATGACGTAGGAATCGAGGCGCTCTTACGGGATCGTTTGCCACTGGCGATTCTTAAAGAAGACACGGCCAAAGTATGTAAAAACATTGATTCTATTACAATATTGCGACTTGTCTTATGTGTATTTCATATTTAGTCTTTAGTTAGCATAGCTTAGCAGACAGTATATACAGCTAAATCAATTAAGGTTGTCCTCTGAAGGTCAAAACTTAAAACTCTAAAACTTCGACCTTTATGACCGGAAAGCATCATGGGGGATTGTATTAGCGCTTTTTTGCATGGTTAAACTGTCAAATATTTGATTTTAACCGTTAACAATGGAAAAAAACGCAAATAAAATCTCCCATGATGCTTTCCGGTCATAAAGGTCAAAGTTTTAGAGTTTTAAGTTTTGACCTTCAGAGGACAACCTTAACTGATTTAGCTGTATATAAATTTGTTAATCATGTAATGTTTTCCAGTCAAGCGATTCAAAAGTAGCGGACGTATGTTGCGTCAACAATCCTTGTCAGAATCAGGGAAAGTGCATTCCTGAAGTTCGATTTGGCAAAAACAGTTTTTCTTGCCAATGCCCTCGCGGATTTGCTGGAAAACTATGTGAAGTACCAATCAGAGGATGTCAGGATTACCTGCGAGCAAACGAGTCAGCGGCCTCTGGAGTGTATGAACTTTGGGTTGTCGAGTTGGGAGCGACCAAAGTTGTCTACTGCTATTTTGATCACGTTAACAAGGAGGCCTGGACGCTTGTATTTTCTCATAATTTTTCCCATATGAGGCTCAGAAAAGAGGTTGCATTTCATCAGGATAGTCCAGTGAATGCAGGCAGTCCAGCGTTTGTGCACTACAGAGCTTCGCTTGATGTAATCAAATTTCTAAGAAATAAGAACACTTTCTGGCGAGCAACATGTAACCACGACACCAAGCCTCGCGAGGACGACTTTGTTCAAAGTAACTTTACAACTTTAGACGTTATGACTTACGAAGGTAAACATAATTCTGGAATACCAAAACAGTAGCTATTCCTCAGGAAGAATCATCATGGACTGCGCGATGGGTTTTTTTTAAAACCAATTTGTATAAGCAATCCCGCCTTATCTCTTATCCAATGTAGGGAAATCTAAGAAACTTTCCGTTTTGTGAATAGGATCTGTATCATGCAAAATTGAAATTAGGGCGTAAGACGCAGTTAATCGAAAATAAGGGTCAATTTAGATTTATGCTAGTACTGTAAGTCACGGTTACGACAACGATACTTATCAAGCATTTTCCCTGTTATCATACACAAGCATTTGGTGGACATGGCATTATTTCATTGATAGCACATTTTTCTTGTACATAGGTCACGGTTGCGTTATTGTTGATCACATGAAGATTTACGGCAAAACCTATAATACTATGAGCATTTGGGCGGTACAAGAGGTTAACCGTTTATTCTACGTTTCCCCATGGTATGCCGAAGGAAGATGTCCTTCAACTGAAAAGATGCCGTATAAAAATTACGGACTATTTGGGAATTTCATTACTGACAATGTCCCAGAACATGGCTGTGCTGCTTCGTCCAACTCCACTACACAGTTCTGGTTTGGAATTAAATTATAAAGCAAATGCATCCTGCAACTTGGATATACTCTTTGTTGGAAACGTTCAAGTCATTTAGGTGAAGTCCGTTGTTCCGTCTACTGTTTATATTAATCAACCAATCTTTACAATAAACGAGAGCCATGCAGGTCGCCTTAGGCTTGGGATTACATAAGCAGCTGTGGCCGGCGTGCCTAGAGTCTAGCTGGACCGAAGACTGATTAGAGAGGGTTGGAAACAGAGAAGATGGATAGCAACAATCATCTACTCCCATATTATCTCCTCCTCAGAATTTGGCAAACGTATATTTCAGACAAAGATTATGGACCGAGGAATGCATGCAGCCTGTGGAAATAGAATCTATTACTAAAATTTACCGTTGCAATTGATACGGTGCCTTTCAACGAACCTCGTACCTATACCTTACTGAGCCATGCAAAGCTAATCTTCATCCTATTGTCAAAAAAAATCTTGCATATAGATCCACGGGTGGATCCAGAGGCGGATCTAGTATTTTGCAAATGTTAGTCAAAATTTTTACTGGCAAACATCCAAGGAGGATTGTTCAGGGGACGTATCCTCAGGCGGGAAGGCATTAAAGTTCTCGTTAATTAACGTTTTGGTTAGTTATTATTTTTTTAAAAAAATAATAAATAATAAGAAGTGACAGACCGCATAAATATTATACTAGGAGTATAAGGGAAACATTAATTTTAGTTGTGCATGAAACATAAAACCCAGTACTTTTTAAAGATTTTTGTGATTTCTTTTGGCCAAAGCCAAAAGTTTAGCAACTGATTACTTGATCATCATCAGAAATAAGGGCCATCCCGATTTTTACGCGTGTCATGATACTTGGATCGTATGGCACAATACTGGTGGTTAACGGACTGTGAAAACAACAGAACATACTGCATGCTTGGAACAATCAAAACATATCCCAACGTTGACACAAATTTCTCTATAAATCGCTAGGTATTAGTAAATGAGTCAAGACTCATGAATTAAATTACTATATCCTCCGTCACCTAACTGAATAGAGATTACGTTTTGCAACTTTTATTTCTGCAACAGCGCAAGCAGCACAACATTACCCACCAGGATCTTCCATATTTTTTTCTTTTCACGTTTCTCAACAAGCTGCCACCTTTATTTGGTGGTAAGCAGTGGCGTAGTCAGCCTCATAAGCTTGGCATTTATAGTATAAGGGGGATGCGACCGTCAGAGACGTAAGCCAGTTTAGTGGATTCGGAGGCAACTCTCCCGGAAAATTTTGAGATTTAAAACTTCGGAAATGCTATTTCCAATTATTCGAGCGCTAAATGCTATAATATTTCTCGCATCTGGAGACGATCAAATGTGTCACAGTCGGCGTAGTTTGTACAACTATGTAATCTTCAACTTTTGACTGTTGTACTGAATGCCGAAGTTCATGTGGCTTTGTCAGTATTTGTTATCCTAAAAGCTATAACTCAGCAAACCATTAAATTCCGAACTACAGATTGCACTAGAAATAAATATGCAAAGAAAGCGTTTGAGAATTAAGATTATAATTATTAAGGCAAACCACTCCTTTTTCTCCCACTGATCACGCTGTAGATTTGATTTATTTCTCTAGACTATGCCCATTCGCAATCGATTAAAACACTTGTCAAAACAAAACATATACATTCGCTACTGAGTTTCCCAACTCAAGGGCAAAATCAAATATGCTAACTCCTCAAGAAGTGTGTCTATGAGCATGCGCAGGGCGTATCACCTAATTAGAAACCAAGATGATCTTGCTGCTGCCGTAGGCAGCTCACTATTCTCCACAAGGTTTCACGATTGTTCCGAATCGTGAGCTAAGGTTTCTCCAGAGTTCACTTTCCCCAGTCTTTTGCACGACTATGTATTGTCGACCAGTTGTCGACAAGCTCAATTTGCGTCGAGGCGATTTTTCTGGGGCATTTAGGCAAAAGCACATTTTAAAACGTGAAGGAAGATGTTAGATTTTCCGCTTTTACTGCGCGCACATGTTGTCTCCCTTGCATATGTACGTTCGAAGTCGTCAAGAATTTTATACAAAGAAACACATAGACCTCTACTGAAAAGTACAGGTAACTATGATTTTGTTTCTTTCCGCTAATATTCACCAAGGCAACGACCTTTTTAGCCTCTATTCTAGAGGCAAGCAATGTGCTTTCATGGCTGTATCGGCTATTTTAACTGCAGGAAACCGACTGGACGAAGTCAACAATTACAACGCATGCATACGTACGGTGGGAATTGTTTAGGCAAGAGACAGTATTTCACTTGCATTGGTAACTTCTAGTTTAAATTCTTTTGGCAACTCCCGCTTTCAGAACGTCGCTAGCTACAAGAGTTGTGTGTTTGACCGGAAGTTAGCTCTTGTAGAGCAGTAGTTGCCAGGTAACAAACACTGCAGGGTGCAAACATGAGTTAAATAGTGAAAAAACGACCACAAATTTTCAAAGTTTTCGATAAACAAAGAAACGTTTTAGTTATTTTTTGAACATCATTTACTTTTTTGTGGAAATTCAGACCAAGAGCACCGCTAGCTGCTCCACTGATAGTCAAATTCAAACAATCCTTGCAGGTCAATTTCGTGAAGTCTTGACGTGAAACTTGTAAACACTGGGATGAAAAAGACAATGTTGTACACTTAAATCATTAATTGAACAAACAAATGGTGTAGATTTCTTACGAGTCGCTAGTAATTCTGATATTTCGGGGAAACGCTAGAGTGACCGAGAGTAACCATCACGATGTGACAATCACCGGGTAGGCTTACTTCTCAAACAACTTAACGCTTTATTCCTGTAAAGAAAGCTAGTTCTATCTTCCGAACATAACCATGTACAGCACACAGGAGTCAACCAAGGTCTTTGTTCGATAGTCCACAACACCCCCAATACATCACCAACGCAGTTTCCTTGACAGGTTTCTTGACAAGTTTACTCGCCATTGTGTGTACAATAAAATAGTCTTTCTTGACGGCTATATGAACGCCCAAGCCACGTTGCTAAAAAGCTGGCATGACTATCTTTTGAAAAGAACTTCTAGTAACACAACACTTGTCAATTTTTTTTATACTTACGAACACCTGAAAGTTGTCGAAAAAAATCTCTCTTTTGTGCTAGGCTTAAGGAGGCTCCCTACAGTTGTGATGACATTTCGAGTATCTTCAAATTGAAGGGTTATCCCCTTTGATTGCGCA